>JTDE01021518.1:18045-53413 GCA_014338405.1 Paragonimus skrjabini miyazakii | reverse complement strand
TCGGGTGTGTTGACAGTGCGATGCCTGCTTTCAGCCCAACAACATTTCCTTCGTGAATTTGGTTTCGGTGATGCGTTTGCCATGCAAAAAAAGGTGCATACACACACACGTAAACAGTCATACTCACTCACTGATAACAATGTCAGTGTTCAGTGTTTTTTTAAGTGTTAATAAGTCGTTAACTCTCCAAACTGCAAAGATACCTGTTTGCTGGTCATTGTAACCTTCGGTAACGTCCTTGATGTTGCAGGATAGTTTCTATGTTTCTATCTACGGAGAAGCGACTTTATGTAAAGAGTTAGTTGTGAAGTTCGTTGGCCAGCCCGCCGATACTTATTAACGATCAGCAAGATTTGGTACTTAGAATTTGCTCCTAACAGTTCAATAGTCGTTCCCTAGAAATTATTAAAACGTTCACCTTCTGTCTGTTGGTCCTCCGTTACCTATACAAGTAGGATGTGTTATAACACTTAGGTTTCTGTGATCACCTGTCGTGTTTTCAGACGAGCATGTTGCAACAACTTGTAATGTATAACCTATACAAACTAAATCTGTCACATTCTACCGTTTCTAGTACTTTGGCGAAATTATGAGTATGTCACCGTGGTCAGATCTAACCTGTTGGATATTTCAGGTTAGCACCATGTGCATTTTAACACTGTTCTGTGTTTGACATGTCCTGTTCATTTAGACAAGCTCGCTTTTATGACATGCTTGTGTTATATAATCCTGGTAATTGACCAGTCGAACTGATTACTGCAAAAATAAAACGTCTTTGTTCTGACGGCCTATTGAATGCGCAGTGATAGAATTCCGTAATGGATAATGTATACTCCTGTTTTTAAACATAATGCTACTGTTTTACTTTTTTTATTTTAAAAAATTCTCCTTCCATTTAAGCTGGAAAATCGTTCGGCTTTGTTGGCCTTACCGGCTCGTTTGCAATACTTGAGTGGACTGTCTTGGGAGGAGCGTCAACTCACGCTTATCCGAGGTCTGCTTGCTGGCAATCTGTTCGATTGGGGTGCCGCCGAGGTGTTGAAATTTTTCAGTGAGGCACCAACTGATAAATTGGGTGTTCCATTGTTGGAGTCCACGCTAGCTCAAATTCCGGTAAGTATGAATTCTTGGTTATACATTAATTTCTCTTATAAGGCCCGCTCTCAGGGAGTGCAAAAAACTATTTTGTTTAGATTCGTCCTTTTTCGAAGTGGTGCGAAGTAGTTAGTTAGGTTACAACGATCATGATGGTTTGTCTATTAAGTATGATTATAAATTCTAGGCGGTTCTTCCAAGAATGCAGCACTTATTGACCTCTTTGCTACTCGGGATTACTTCGCATAAGTTCGCGTCTTCAACTTCCAGTTCTTTTCCAGACTCCTGTGGTTCAGTTCCAAAGTCTGAATTATTTTCCTCCGGTTGTAAGTTTGGAGTATTGACCAAAATTGACCAGAAATAATGGCCGAATTATTGACTACTTACCTATCGGAGCATATGGTTATGATTTACTATATGTGAAAAAACTGTTTGTTGCCTTCATCCTTCCTAAACAGAGTTTGACAATCATCTTCGGCAGTTACCGAAGTGTTTGCTTTCAAAAATATGCTGTGAGAATAACGCTTGGTAGGCTCAACCATGAATCATTGATGCCATTGATTACGTCTGAATTGGTCACCCAAGCGATCCTCGTTAAAAGTGAATACGGTGATCAACATGGTTGTCTCCTGTAGGCATGGCCAGAGTTCAAACCCCTGCCATGGCAACAATATGCTCTACTGACAAGCTGTAACAAGTCTAGTCTCTCTTTTTGAAAGGAGTTGGCTGAAAAGTCTGTGGAGATGCGAAAACTCGGATTAATTGCGAGTTATATACTATTTATATTGACAATAAAAGCATGTTGTTTTATTGTTTTAAAAGGAATTAAACCCTACAATTCTATTGTAGTTTTCATCAAAAGGTTTGTACGAACCCCACAACTGTCTTATTCGAAAGCCACAACATCAGGTAATACTCATATAAGTCATGCCCTCAAAACTTGTAATATGAAAGAAAGTCCCACGCCACTCGTCATCAGTACTGAAGATTACTTAGCGTGGCGGCTGGCTATTGCTAGTTGTCCTAACGGATTACTCGTTTTGAATGTAAAGAAGTCTAAACTTGAAAAACACGAATTCTGGTTAGATTTCAACCAACAGTATGACCTAATTTCATTAACGGTCAACGCTTTGTTAAAGCTCCGACCTCCAAAAATTCACCTTTGGGGACCGTTTGTAAATCACCCGTCTCCATTACGATGCCAGTTTATGCACGTGTTTGGACGGAAGATGAACTGAGTAGATTATAGCACTGTCCCAGTTCACACATCCCGTACCAGTACGGAAGGGCTGTAGCGGAGTAGGCACTCCAACTCATTGAATAAATAACCTTATGTTGTGGCTATTATCTCGGCCATAAACTGATTCGACTGAGAACTGGTGACTGGATGGCTGATAGGTATTTGTCAAAGGCCAGGCAAATGACGCTTATCAAGATACTAAAAATAACGACAGCACTCTGGGTGAACAAGTATTCTGCCCGTCTGCTTCCGTAAAAACCCGACCTATTTGGATGACGGTCGTGATCCATAAATACTCGTCTGATCCGTGCGAGATGACTTATACAAACCACTCTAATCACAACGTTTCCCATCACTATCGTACACAGATAATCCCACTATACATTCATAGGCTCTACAACAACTACGATTATCCATACCCGTAATTCACCTTCTAAAGCAGTCGCATAACTCCACTTAAGTCTCCAATACTAATCTGTTGTATATTTGATGATTAGCCCGTATGTAGTGAACCACGTCTGTTATCTTTATAAATGTGTATAAAACTCAGGATAGCGTGAAGATGGTCGTTAAGTCTGTGTTTGTTTGTTGACTATGTGTACATACTGTAGCGAAAAGGCGTCCAATAAAGCACAATCTTTATTGCCCAACTCGCTAGTTACCATGCCACACGAGCGCTCGCGTTTTTGAGTCACAATTCCAGTCCACAACACCCCCAGGTTTCCGCTCGCACGTCGTGTGCACTTCTACCCGGTTTAGGTGTGTGATTGGCGCCTTCTACCCGGGGGTTTTCTGCCTGCTATTCCTCGGCCGTTGATCCGATTTCGTTGAGCGATAGCTTGTCCGATCGCTCGTGCTGTCCTCCGTCTATCAACTGTGGGCTTTGACCGTAATCCACAGCTGTGTTTAGATATTCCTGACAGTGTTGGAATAATCACACCATCAGTTTGGTCATTCATTCTATTTCGGCTGCCACGTCTCGCCCGTTGGTCCGATCCGGTCGAGCGATGACTCATCCAGTCGCCCATGCCGTTCTCCATCCGCTCACCGTGGGTGTTTGAACGCACCTCCCCCCTGCGTTGGGGTATTCGGCCGAGAGCTGGAATGCTCGCACTTCCTGCCTGACAATCCCCCACAATACGAACACTGTTGTACTTGCTAATAAATTAGCACACATCACGGTAACATTGATTCCCGCTGCTCGTTAACTTTAATCTCTATCTCTGGTTCCACTTTATTCTCGACTCTATGTAGCATATTACCAACTTTGGATTAGTTCACGAACTTCGGAGTTGGAAGGAGCAATTTTTGTTACATTTTGCATTACGAAAATACGATCTTTGTTTATATCCTCTTTGTAGACTCTAGATTCCACTGGAAAGCAGTGCCAACTAACACGGAAGTGTCCAATACCATATTAAATCTATATCAGTTATCAACACTGTCTGACCTGATCGCCAGTGCTCTACTCTGCAAGTTTACACACTCTGCTATTAACATGTAAAATTTTCAGGTGTACATACAGTACGTAACAACTTGTCCTGATTAAAACGAGTGTCACACGATATCATTGAGGTGAGAAAAATTGGAAATAGGGTGGTCGCCTAGATGAAAAAACAGAATACACTCCTACCTTCAATTTCACCCATGGTTAGGGAGATCTTTATACGATTTCGGTAAGGTGAAAGACAGATAGATGAGTATTTTCAGGCACAAGTCGCCCTAACTTGCTTTTGTCATCATGATGTCTGATACACAAACCACAACGACGTTGAACTTATTAAAACTCGTTTGAAACAGTTCGTTTTCTTCAGAAGTTTGAACAACACCGTCTCGTGTTATTGAAAAATGGATTGAGAATAACACAACGTCACGAGCAAGTTGTAATACTCTACATTGCAACCACCTCGGGTGGCCTTCCTCGGGGGTGTTTTAATCGAAAGGAAGGCCACCCGAGGTGGTTGCAATGTAGAGTATTACAACTTGCTCGTGACGTTGTGTTATTCTCAATTCATTTTTCAATAACATGTTAAACAAGACGCCCAAACTGTTTGACTTCATTCGTACTAAATTTGGTGCGGATATCCTACAACCGTTTCGTGTTATTGTAAATTTGGTACTGATGAGTCAATACGAAATGCTTGCATCTACCAGTTTTCGTGTTCTAACGGTGTTATTCAGAAGTTATTTAGTGTGTTTATGGTCCTATGGTTGATTTGCTATCCAATGTTGAATTTGTTGAAACATGTTTGCTTCCTGTTTACAAATCCCGCTCTAAATCTACTTCAATTTTACCTCATGCTATGTGCTGTGAACGATCATTATGAAGTTTGGACCGTGGTTGCACACTAAGAGTGTATCCGTTTTCTTTCCTCCTAATTAGTATTGCACGTCTATTAAAACTTTCTCGCTTGGTATTGTTTGACACGCTCTCATTCTCATCTATGTCTGACTATTTCAAAGAGCTCATTTCGCGTTGACTGGTAGCTACTTTGTGTGGTCACTTCTGATTGCTCTAGTTTGAACTCGGATGGATAAGTTGAATATCTGATTACTTCATATTCAAGATGACAGGGCATGTCAATATTATCTCGTACATTCCAGTGTGTTGATTACATTTCCCTGGTGTTTTCTCAGACTTGGAAGATGGTTCTGTTAACCTGGCAGCTTGAATCAGTGTTACTCGACTACACATTAACGAGTGGATTACACTGAATCACTAGGAGTGACCAAACAATTAAGAAGGGGGTTTCTTGAGACTAACTGGAAATAATAAGCACAGTCGACCCTGTATTACAATTCTGATGATCTTCCTCCTAACCTGATGTGTCATTTATAATTTTAGTCAACCGAACTGATTCCGAATGAACGGATGGAAGGATTTATGTTAACAGATAACCAGTAGATACTATCCAGGTTGATTGCATACTGTTTGCTGAAAATGAACACACATATACATAACCAGCACGTCTGAAATGGAAACATCTACCCAGTTCAGTGAAATCTGGCTGTCTTGAAAGGGCTGGGTATCGAATATTCACAGGGCTTCTTTGACAGTGAAAATAGCTTCCACTCATCAAAAATCATTTCATGAAGTGCTCGACTTAACACTGAGGTATTTTGTTTCATCACTCGATAAGTACATGTTCCGGACAGGGTAAAATTTTAAGATCATGGTCACCTGCATTAATATTTCAGTCTAATTAATCTTGAGCATGTTCAGCTGGATTCCAAGTAACTAACTAAAATGGCCAGACAAAAGTCCGAACATAGAGTAATGTTGAAATGTCACTTACTGTTCAACACAACTTTCTACATGGTCAATTCATTGTAGTTGCGAACAGCGTGAAGTAGATAGTTTTACAATCAATTCTCACATAAATCAACACTTGTCATCATTCTTAAAACCACCAACCCTCTTCCTCTGTCCATTCAAGTGACACCTCACGCGTCGACAAACCGTCTGTCATCTTGAACAATAGGTAGGGTCAGAGGTGATTTAACTCAACCACCATGAATTCACCACACTCGAAAATGACCACTGTGTGTACAGTTCAAACGGGAATTGGTCAATCCAGATCGACTTGGGACAATGCCACAGAAGCCATGTTCTTAGTCGCACAGTCCACAACATTTGCGGTCATTATTTCCCATTAAGGTTGGAGCAAGTCATGGGCAGCCAGCACACACTCCGATCCGACTCAAGAATAGGCGTTGAAGAAGCTCTAGATCAAGGCCATTATGGAACTGTTGTAAGCGGCGTCTCTTAGGCTATGTGAATAATCAATAATACCTTCTTGTACTGACTTCACCTCGTTTAGTTGCAATACAGCGCGATATCTGTCACGGACAAGGTATTTACACAAATGTGATGGTCAAATGTTAGACTTACTCATTTGCAACATGCCAAAGACCAGACAGTTTTCGTTGAGACTCGACGTGAAATGCATCTATGGCCTCCCAGTGAAACAGTGATACCCGATTCAGTTCCCTGATCAACCGAAACAATAAACAATCGCCGTAACACTACTTTAAGGAGGTCAGTGTCTCAACACCGAATAAAGAACATGTGATGCAGAGTAAAAATGTGATGACATAAAGTATATATGCCAAGTGGAGACACATGGCGATAACCAAATGTGATAGAAAAGTCGGTCATGTTAGCTACGGTAGATTCGGCATTTGCTGTGAAGCAATATGTAACCAGAGGTTAGGTTGTACACAATAACTATGTTATTTGAACCGGAGCATAAGCCTGGAAGTCAAGTGTACAGCAATGTCATACGCAAAGTTACGTACCACACTTTCATCCGAAAACGGTATGACGACCTAATGTGTCAGTACTTTCTCGACACTAAATCAGGCAAAGCGGCAACATACAAAGCTTACTCATGTGAGCCCCCGTGAGTTCCCATTGCTCGACACTCGATCGATCGATAGATTGGCCAATCTCACAATTGTTCATAATCGCATATACTGCTTAGCAAGATAAATAGTAAAACCAATAATTTGTTGTCAGCGAATTTTGATGTTAGAGGCCAGAAAACGTAGATTCTTCTCTTGAATTCATTTGAGGTTGTTTAACTTTTCCTATTGAGAAAACTACCCACAAACTTCAGTGCAATCAAGTTTTTCGGTCTGCCAAGGAGTATGTTCAAACTGAAATGTTTATACTTAAACAAAACAGTTATTTTAGTGAGTTTTTTTTGTAAACTACGTAACATGCCACACGTCTACAATTGAATCGGGCCAGTAAAATTCATAGACAATCAGGTGCACCTGTAAGTGAATCGTTCACTCGATCCGTTGAAGGTGTGGTGTGTGAAACTATGTGAACCGGCGTATGTGAATACTGTTATAAAACAAGCATCTTCTTCTACGAGTAGTATGGCACGACTCGTACGCGCTGAAGCTAAAAGTCAGGTCTCAACGCTAGGACGACTTGGAACTAGAAGGGACTACTGCAAACGTGTATATGCACTATGAGCGACGTGTCACCAAAGAGAATGTTGCTACGCCACTGCCAAGGTTAAGAATATACGTCAGCCGTGCAAAATAGTATTCACATACGCTGTTCTTGTTTTCACATATCTTGTAATGAATTTTGTGCAATAAATAAATTTCCAGGCCAGGCGTTCCTTGCGGTCACAACATTATGGATCATTTGGGGTCTGGTGGCGAGAGCACACTTGATTGCATTACGATTAGCCCAGTTGTACTGGCGATAAGATGACAGAATGGAGCATCGTTTAGTTACGTCGATGGAATACGTACGCGAAAAAAATCAATGACAATGGAGGAGATATGTACATAGTCTGAAGTTAAAACCCGGTTGAAACCATACGAACACGACCGCAGCACTGATCCCTGTCGAAGATTACCCAAGAGCATATTTTACAGGTGCTTCCGGTTAAAGGATGGATGTGTCAACAGTTAACTATCCGCAATAAACGTTTGGTCTACCGACTGATATTTTCATCCTGCCATCAACAATTCTGTGAACAGATCACAGGAAACCCCAGAAGCGTATCAAACTACCTCAAACTGGAATGAACCGGGAAGCCGGAATGCATTGAATTACAAACCAAGAAAGGTGAATCGATTTTCTATGTTGCACGGAGATCCGCAAGAATACAGTTCTCCAGAAAGCAAACAGGGTACTGTAACATTTTGTAATAAAAACAATAATTAAGTTGAAATTGTTGACAGTATGTTAAGTGTACGCAGTCATCACTGTGCTTCAAGGGGATGACAGTTGGCTATATGGGAATACGTATAATATATCACAGCCGTAAACACACGTGAAAGCGGCCAGACTGAACACGCAGATTTGATCACCTATCTCACATCATAGTTGTGAAGAATAACGGCCTGCTATAGCACTGCAAATGAAATTTCTATTTATAATGAACAATTAAAAAGTTTGTCAGGATTAAATATAATTTTTTTCACTTGTAAAAACACCATGTGAAACAGGGTGCTCCAGAAATGCGCTGAGATATTGCTGATTACAATATATTTAAAGTGATCAAGCAGTTCGCTTGTAATCATGTTAACGTACAAAATGCACTACTCTTTAATTTCCCGTCGTACTGTTTAGTGGTCAACTGGTCAACAGTGCAGTGATAAAAATTAAGCAATGTAGGAGAAACTGAGAAATAGCCAGTTCGTAAAAGTGTGTGGGCGTTGAACCTGACCGAACAGATTCAGATTTATCACTGAGTTACGTGCAGTCTGGTAACCCAGCAACGACGGTTTAGATGACCTGACACACGGAATGATTCTACTGATTCTGTAAACGTTAAAACGGTTAAAGAAAAATGGGATTTTATAAGACATTGAAGAAAATGTACGACATAAGATAACCCTCTCACCTCAATTGTGAATCAACCGGGGAGCCAAGTAAATGAGCAAAGAATAGCTGAAACTATATAGCCGTACAAGGTCCACTCAAAATGACCGAAAATAACTGAACCCAAAAGGTGGTTGTACTGCAAATGGCGAAGTCAGATACAGTTCAGTATTGTGCCGTAGAAAGGAGGACAAATGTACGCTAGAAACTGTGGTCAACAGCAAGTAGACAAGATGGTATGGTAGGACGCTAAACTGTACGAAGCCAACCGCACGCTTAAGCAGGATAGAGGTCTGCTGTTCAATCAAGGTCACATGGCCCAATCAGACGTAGGCATGATCAAGGGTACGGGCGCACTGGCGTACCATGAATGGCGAATCATGCAAACGGGCCCGACGCGCCGAGACATACTTCGTCTGCGTGCGCACACTTAACAGGGCACGACTTTGATGAGAGGAATTACAAACACTGGGTTCAGAAAAGTTTAAGTAATATGCAAATATGGTCGTAAACAGGATGAAATTCGAAGACAGATGTTAAACTTTTTCCGAAATTTATATCCGAGTGATTGGTTTAACAAGAAGACGTGTGCTGAGAAGATCGTGATGGGCCTTCTGCAACAAAATTCAACGTTCTCTTTGGAAACTATTTTCACGTACTGAACAAACATCCTAATCAAATCATAGCAAACGATTCAATCATTGCAAAGTGGATGTGTAAAACAAATTAAGTGCTATTGTAACGAAAAGGCGTTCAATGAAACACAATCTTTATTGTCCAACACGCTAGTTACCATGCTACGCACAAGGTTGCGTTTATGAGTCGGAATTCCAGTCCACAACACCCCCGGTTCACACTCACACGTCGTCTGCACTTCTGCCCGGTTGATGTGTGTGATAGGCGCCTTCTATCGGAGGATTTTCCGCCTGCCAATCTTCGTCCGTCGGTCCGATTTCGTTGAGCGATGGCCCGTCCGGTCGCTAGTGTTGTCCATCTATCCACTGTGGGCTTTGACCGTATTCCACGACCGTGTCGAGATATTTCTCTGTGTTCGAGTAATCGCCCCTCCGATTTGGTTGTCCATCCTATTTTAACTGCCATGTCTCGCCCGTTGGTCTGATTCAGTTGAACGATGACTCATCCAGTCGTCCACACCGTTCCCGATCCGCTCGCTGTGGGTTTTTGGATGTACCTCCCCCGCGTTGAGGTATTCCGCCGAGTGTTGGAATGCTCGCACCTCCTGCCTGATAATCCACCACACTACTACTCTCCACAGTATCGCGGACTGTATACGTGACATTTATTATTTCCGGGATAGGCGAATAGTGGATATTTATCCGTCATTTGAATGAGTAACACAATTCCACATAGTTGGTTGTTCGCGGCATTATCCAGAGGTACCATTAGGAAGATTACAACACTAACGCATAAATATTTTGATTCATTGCAAGTTGAACTGCTGAATTATTTAGCAACAGAATGATTTCCTGTTTTCGATCGTCACTATAGTGACATTCTCGTCTCCACTGATGATGCCCTGTAAAAGATCTCGTATTAGGGACAGAACATATTCCTGGAGTTAGTACAGAAAAATAACTAATGAGCTGCTAAGAACGCATGGCTGGATTTGGTGCGTCGCTTAGCGACTGGTTAAAAATACACTTAGTTCAAATAAATGGATACTCTCCCTGTCCTTCTCGTGTTAAACAGAATCAGTTACCTCAGCTTAACTGAGAAGTCCTGTACACGATTCAGTTCCTTAGCACTACCAGAACAGTTACTGTCTCACTTCAAAGCATGGAATTTGCACACTCAAGCCGAGGTTGATGGAGTGTGAGTCAACACATAAGCCTCACAAGCAGCAAGGGAGACGCAGTTCGAAAACCCTGTTGTGGTAAGGGTATTTAATTCTAATGAGCTACAAAGTGAACGAAACTCAAGTACGGTTTTTCCGTTATGAGCCAGTCCGGGATTCTGTGTGAATGAAGTGATCGAACATATGTAACGTCAAGATTATAAGCATGCTCGTGTCGTAATACTGTTAGTACGCTCACTCAGTGTTGGTCTCTGGATACTGGACAGTAAGGTGTGGTCGGAATGTGACTATTCTTGTGGACAAAACCTAAAGTTCGAGCGGATGCTTGACTGCCTACTACCCTCATATAGCTTGTTTGCATAAAATGAATAAAACCTTCCCATCCGCGATTTCCATTTCGTCAATGCCATACTCTACTTTTCGATCAACGAAGCACCGGTTGATTAAAATGGGCAGATGTGACTGACCGGTTTTCACCCAGATGCTCATCGGCGCAGTCAATTTTGTGGATGACAGATAGATGTCATCACTCACGCTAAGTTGGCCTAATGACGAGAAATGGACGGAACGTACATTATTTTATGTCCGCGCACATATGGATCAGAACCAAAAAGCAGTTTGCCTCAGGTATGTAAATCGCATCAGTGAGAAAAAATATCCACAAACATTAGACTGTCGGCTAACAGCTTTCCGTGTATAACAACAACGTATTGCATTACACATTAGTACACTTATCCAGTAATCCCAATTGCGGGACTTAAAAAAATCCAATCTAATAATGCATTCAGACTGTAGTTGGATCGGGCAAACAAATAAATTTATCTCTGCTTAGAGAACAATTGCATCGCACATCTTGCTGTTTATGTCAGCACATTTGCTATTACTATCAATCATTGACGAATTCAAGCTTTTGTAGTAATGTTACATATCTAATCATCTGGGTTTATCTGCGATTGTATGTAACAACTTAATACAGTTCGGCTGCAGTCTTCTCCCAATGGGTTTTAAGAGAGTTCCAGTTCCGGTTTAGTGTCAAAGCCTACCCGAAATACCTTAGTCTGTAAAGGAAAATGCCGTTTTTTGAAATCCTAAACACCGTCTTAAAATGGCCACCTGAACTTAAGCTAATGAGCGTTTATCTACACTCGCTGAAATGGTACGACAGATTATACGGAAGTAATTAAACCACACTGAGTCCTTCCTTTCCAGTCAATATATTATTTTAACTTGACCATGAACACAGAGCAACAGTAACCACACAAACCGTATCGACGAGGCAAGGGTTTTGACTATTAGTCAGTGGTGTTTATGTACGTCCACACGCAGAACAGCGATCAATCTGCTTCACTCCAAGCGCCGTATTTCATAAACCACCCGAATTATGGACGTTTGAATGAACCATTGCGATAACGTTTGTTGGGTCAATAGCTGATTTACGCATAACTTTGTACCTGTGCCAACCAAAGGCAAAAGGGGGAGCTTTCCAAGCAAAGAGGTAGAAGTGAAAATTACGTAGTGTTATCAATAAGTTAGCATAGTTAACACTGATTAAGGATAATGATTCCGGCTGGCGTATGCAAAATCGATAGGAAATCTATACATCATAACTCCACCCTTCAACCAACATCACACGCACTGGCAGCAATATATTACTGGTTGGAACTGATTCTAAATCACGATATAATTAGGAAACATCCTGGTGTAAAATAAAATGGGCGGATGGAACCTAAGTTCCGATATGTAAATTCAAACAACTACACTTTGCACATAAACGGCTGAACTCCGGGTGAGAGTAGGACAGCTGGCTACTTTGTTCCATCTCATCAAGTGTTCCTAGTTTACAGGCAAATTAAGCAAACGATACTGATAGAGTTTAGGCCACAACTTCAGTGGCTACTACCCCACCCCTAGCTTCTGTAAACAAATAACAGGTGGGGGTTGTTTGACTTTCCAGGGGACAGTAAAACAAAGTCTAGCTTCCCATAACAATCTAATCGCGTGAAGATGTTGTCCGCATTCATAACTGTTGGCCAAACGCAATAGACGTCCGCTGGAAGCATCCTCAATGAGTCGTTTAACGTGTGTGATGAAGAGGAGCAGCACTGATTTAACTCTGTGAGACAGTGACAGACTGAGCTGTCTGATCGATGGGTTTTTGATGGATAACTTTGAGTTTAGAAACACTTGTAGAAATGACATTGTTTCAACTACCATAATAGATGGATTACAGAAAAGCAGCTATACCCGACACATAGCTTGCAATTCAGACATGACTGCTTCCTTTCATTTGCAGTGGTCAATTAGCTACAATGTACAAAAGGAAAGAAAGTAGGGAGTCTGGACTGAGAGCACAACGAGGATTGTGATGGGTAGGCAATCATATCATGGAAGTCAATGTAAACTCAGAATGTGTATGAGTGAACTCCAGAAGTCTTTATTTTCAGAATTTTATCCTCTAAACTTCACTGAATACTCACTGACAAAATCGGGGGTACGAGAATGAATCCTAAGAGTGACAATTTAAGGTTATAATACTTTCGACATGAGTTACATTTAGCGGTCGCATTTTCAATCATAATGTAAAACTACTCTAACTGTGAAGTTTTGAATGTGAGACTTCTCTTCAATTTCAAAGTTAGCCCAGATCAATGAACACTAACTTAACCACAGAAGCACAAGCTCTGGCTTCTTTTTCCAGAGCGGGTTTACTGTCAGTCACATTTGTGGGCAACAGGTATGTTATGTTATAAAAATGACACAGTGGGAACTTGATTTCATCAGAATGACTGTAACACTAGCGTACCCAGTTTTATGCTCCCGAGTGAAAGATAAAACACTCAACAGATCACAAAATACAATGTAATCCTCTTCTCAGCTTAAACTCATAGGAACCGTGGACCGTTTCTCCAGAAGCATCTTCAAATTGAATTAAAAGTTTACGTATATTACAAACATGACAAAATAAGAACCACCACGTGATAGGTTCGCATGTCGGAAGTGTAAACAATCGCTACAATGTTCCGTTTTTTTTCTGTCTGAAAGAAATCAACTTGCCTATCTGTTCAATAGAATTTTGCAAATTATTGTCCCATGAACCAGGGTCGCTGAGTTGTCTTCACAATGTCTGAGAGTCGCTCAAGCTTGCAAGCACACACTGAAAAGGAAATGATTAGAATGTACGCATTTCGTCACAAGGAAAAAATGGTCTGAGGGGAAAGCAACTGTAACCAGTCACTGAGACTGGTCCGATCACAGAATATGTGCTAATTAGCTATGTCTGCTCATGCGAATCGATGAATTGAGTTGGCAAAAGAAACCAGAAGCTTGTCTGAGTAACATATGGATGGATCTCAGACGGCTTCTTCCAAGCAGGTTATGCTGTTGTCTGGTTAACATTGGTTGTCCCATGTTACTCCGAAGTCAATTCAAATGTCGGATAAAATAGGAGCTATATCATGTTCATTTTTGCACACTGAATTCCGGTCAAGTATTTTTCAGTAACGAACCGGGTTTGTACAATTAACCCAGTATAATAAGAGAAAATAAAGTAAAAATCGCCGAGATAAAAATAGTCGACGAGCAGAAGCATGCAACTCCACCATTGCCGAATGGCGCAAACCACCGACGGGGCAAAGTGAGTAGAAATGATTCCGGTATGTAACCGACTCATCTTCATAAACGAGATCTTCATTCTAACCAAACTGATGTGTTTTGTCATACTACCAACTTAAGGGGCTACAGGATAAAATTTTCAGAGTGTATGAACTGTATTAGTCATTGAGATTAATTGTCCTACCGCACGGACACTGCCGGACTGGAAGTGTCATACATACGCCAAATCATGGCTTGCCACGTTACACCTAATCTTAATCTGTCGGAGGCGACAGCGCAGTGGATAGTGCACGATTTAAGTTCGAGGTTGGAAAGTTAACTTCAGTAGGACGTCACGCATTTCCCGGTTGGAATTCAAAGAACTATGTTGGTGATGTTGTTACACATTAGCATTCGCGTTATGAGTCTCTATGGTCAACCTAATCAGTTGGTCACTCATTAACAGTGTCATCCCTGTCCGCTGTTTTGTAACAGTAAACAAACTATTCATTTCGTTTACAGGAACGATTAATGATACCATACAGGTGATGGATAACTACAGATGTTCGCGTGTGAAACGTGTATAGTATATTCTGGAAATTCGAAGGACTAAACCGGTTTATAACAAAATCCCCAGAAACAACAACAGAAAGAAGACTGCTACATGTTGAGATAGGCCAAGGAGCAATCTCCAGGACAAGACCTCGGAGGCGCATGTTACAGTTCGGGTAAATTCAAAGAGTGCTGATGAGTAGTCGGAGATTTGGTTAATTTCAATTTGAACATCACCCACAGTTGATCGCAGCTGTCGCATTCCTATAGACTTTCCAGTCGGCTCCTTTCGAAAAGAAGCACTAGATCCGAGTTTCGCTGTCATGTGAGCTCGTCAGGTCAACGGCGCAGTGGTAAACACGGTTGCCTCATGAACAGCGTGACCGTGGTTCTAGTCCCGCCAGTGGCGAGGATATGCACTGCTGGCGAGTTCTAATGAGAGCGAAACTCGAGTCTAGTGTTTCTTCTGTTCGAAAGCGGTCGACTGGAAAATCTATGGGAATGGGACAGCCGCAATCAGCTGTGGGTGATGTTGAAATTGAAACTCAAAGATGTTATGGAATACACGATGGGCGTTGCTGATTGGATACTCTAATGGTAGGTTCTCTGATCACCGTCCTTTTCAAACCAAATTATTCGCATAATTCACTTATATCTTGTGTTTAACCATGTGTCGTGTTCGGTCCGACAGCAAATCTCTTCTGCGATTACCGACGCATGAACGCATAAAATTAAAAGATCGGGATGACAGGAGCAGCGCTGGTACCAGAACATAAACATGCTTTTCTTTTCAAACTGAACGTTCAGGTGCCAACACGCCGACAGCTGGAAGACCACGGATTCTGAGATACAGAAATATCGAGAATGTATCTTGATTTTGTGGAAACCAAAATTAAACACAACCTGACAAAAACGCTTCTGAATCAAGAATCAACCATTCTTTCAATCATAACATGTTGCCCCAAAGGAGCGAGTTTTGAGAGTTACTTCTTAGAAAACGGTCATCGTATTTTTGACACTAGCAGCTGCCTCCACTCTCATCACATATTTGCTCAAAGGGTCCCCGATGTAACAATAGGGCATTTTATTCCACACATCGATGGGTACACCTCCCAGAATAGACAGTTTTGCAATGCCACAGTATTCGCAAGCAATACGGCATAACTAATTCCAGACGTGTTCAAATGTATTCCGATTTAATGACTGAAATGGCCAGACAAACAACCAAACACAATGATGTCAAAATATAATTTAGTCTTCGACAGACGTTTGGCGATCGGTTGCCTATCTGCAGGGTCCAATCGCGTAGAACGGATCGACTTGTAACAAATCCTCATAGAAATTACTGTTCACTGCCACTCTTAAAATCACCGATCCTATTTCTCTTCTCATTCAAATTATACACTCAAATAACGCATTGATGGCCTCCCATAAGGTCAATGGTGGTGTAAATCAACTATCATGAAGTCATTGCGCCCGGGAACAAACATCTCGTGTGTGCAGTCCAAACCGGAACTCATCGATTCAGACTACTCTGACTTACTGCCACAGAGGTCAAGTACTGCGTCGAACGGCACACAACACCTGCAATTGTCTGCGTTTTTCCTTAATGGAACACATCGCGGGTGTCAGTGCCGAATATACGTTTATGTAATGACACTTCTTTGTCTGCTTCATTCTGTGTCTCATGTCTCCCGTTGCAAGATACCACGGTACCCCTCTTCTTATTGTAGTTCGGGATATCAATGCAATCTTGTCAAACTCGTGCGCTGATTTGTCTATTCGAAGCATTCTAACAGTCTGTCGTCAACATAAAACGCTCACTTAGCTGTTTAGTGAAACAGTGACGTTCAACTCAGCTAGCCAAATCAATCACAACAACACACATTCAATATCATGTTATAGTACGGATGTCAATGACCTAATACTGAAGGATTAATACCACAGTGTTTGCGAGTGGTGACACATCAAAGGGCATACAGAAGGAAACAAAATACACATTTGATTCGTCAATCATCGACGTGTAAAGCAAGCCAGCTGGAAATGAAAAGACGAGCCTATGAGCGACCGGCCGATTGATGACCTGTTATTGCCTAGTAAAGTATAAGCCTCAGTAGTTCTACGATATTTATGTGGTTTCTAGTACAGATAGCAGCACTGAATTCGTGAGTTTTTCTCAGCAGTGTTGAATGTTTCCTTTCATCTATAACTTCAGCTCAAACTACCGTACTTACACACATACACGGTTAATCAGCAGCCTTAGAGGAGAAACTGTGCACGTGAAGCCGAAGCTAACCCTATGTCCCAAAAAATTCATGCTCGTCAAGACAATAGTGTCAACAGCTATTCACCGCTATACAATTGTCTACTGTACAATATCGTAGTCCGTTCTCAAGTGCTTCTGCAAAATTGCTGTGATTATGTAGATTTAAAGTTGGATAACGAAGTTATGGAGATTTCTAACCGGTTTGTGTATTTGATAGGTTGCATTAGTTGCGGTGAGGATGTAGGAAGTGAAATAGAAGTACGCATCTTCAAGGCTAGGATGATGTTCGTTAGCATAGGACACCTCAGGCAGCAGATGGGCATCTCCATGAGGTTCACACGTTCTCGTACATACGATAACTTTGAGGAGTGTATTGTTTTACGGCAGTGAAACATGATTGCTCAGGGTAGGAGACGTGAACAGTCTTCAGGTATTGGACCAACGATGTCTGTATTCGATCAGTCGCATCGGGTGATACCAACGAGTGAGAAACGAAGTGTTTAGGAAGTGGGTATTTAGTTGTTCTTTTGATCAATCCTTACATTCGCACAGACTTAGATGGCTAGGCCATGTGCTAAGGTTTCCAGCTAGTCGTCTGCCACGCCGGGCACTGTTTGCCAACGCTGCCGCCGATTGGCGCAAAGTGGACAGATGATGATCTGGCGTAGACAAATGAAATCTTTCACGAAGAGGTTGGTCACTGTTGATCGGGTTCCTCTCTCGGGCTGAGGACCTCGCGACTCACAGAGTCAGTGGCTGGAGACGCTGGGTGAAATGGTGGCTAATCAGGCTCAGTGGCGTGAATGTTGTCGTTGTTTGTAAAGTTATTGCACTTAATGACGCGGGACAGTGAAAGCCGTAAGGAAGCTGTCTTGATCATGACGCCTTACTGTCATTTATAGCTCGGTTGTTTGTTTTTCAAAATGTAGGCACCTTGATGTTGAATGTTCGAATATAAACGTAGATATTTTTTTCAGTATTTAGAGGACCTATACAGGGTTTGCTTTTTCTTCTTCTTCATAGTTGCGTGGCTGTTAAGCATCAGTGTGAACCATTGATGTATTGCTGTCTGTGATGGTGATGTATGTGAAATTTACCGGTATTTGTCCCCCTGATTAGTCATGTGGTCTTCACGACTCATTCGTCAACTGTGTATTCTATACTAGTGTCAAACAACCACTCAAACCTTTTCTGCCCATCTAACTTCTGTTCTTCTCTGCCCCACACGTTGTTTTTGTAACGACTATAAATCAATCACATATCGAAATGAACGATCAGCCAGTTGTTGATCGTAAAGATCATCAGTGTGAACCACTGATGTATCGCTGTCTATGATGATGATGATGAAATGAACGTAGATAAAAAAAATGCGTACTTCGTATGAAGGCGTCCACCCCAAGAAAGAAATTAGAGCGTGCAGTTTGCTAATTTAAAGTTGTACGGTTTGCAAATAGCTTGAGACATTCGCATTTCTGGTGAGTAATAGGTTATTTTGATTTTCATGTAGATTTAACATAACCCCCCACTCCCAATTGATCGCACCTGTCGCATTCCTATAGACACTCCAATCGGCCCTTTTCGCTCTCAATAGAACTCGTCAGTAGTGCATATCTTTACCACGGTTGCCTCATGAAAACGTGGCCCACGTTCTAGTCCCGGCTGTGGCAAGGATATGCACATTCGCATTTGATGAGACAGACAGGCTGTTTTATGTCCGACAATGTGACCTGTGCCTGCGAACATGTGCCACGTGACATACGGTTGGCGGCATCCGGTTCGGATTAACCTATCACAGTAACCGACGCCAAAAGACGCTTGTACCTAACCATCACCACATGTGGCTTGCGGTGCATCACTTGTGGCTCCAATCACACACCATTTATCCAGTGTAAACCCGAAGGAATAAAATAAGGTGTGTGAGTGAATCCTTCGTGTGCAGCCGGCTAATACTAGTTAGTAAACTGACAGGTTATCTCGAAACTGAAACTCCTATCTCTCGGGAAATAAACAGAGAGAGCAACTCCAATGGTAAGATCTAAACTGGGAAGAAAAATATTGAAAATATAACGTAAGAAATAGTCCAGTATAGGAGTACATGTTAGTGCATCCCAGAGAGAATATGAAGGAAAAGCAAAATTCAAGGTCGGACTGGAAGAAAACAGACGAAACATACACCATACAGTACATCAACAAAGCTGCAAAAAAGAAAAGGTAGAAGGTCACAGACATCAAGGTTTCTAAAAATAGCAATGGGTGAGTTCCAAAAGACGATAGTCGTTGGTTGATGTGAACGAGAAAAATGGCAGATAAAGTCAGGCACGTGACAAAATGTAAGCAAGATAAACTGACCTGAAAACAAAGTGCCAAAATAGTGAAATGTAGTATAAAGCGATGCCTAGAAATGAGCTACAAACGAGAAAATGGGTATGTATTCTCAGGGGTAACTTAACCGGAGTGCACTGTGTTTTTGACAACGATAAATATAACAACGGAAGCGGTTGGAACTTTTTTGACCATCTATCACTAACACAAAAAGCTTTAACTCTTAAATCCTATTAATTTCTGTTACAAAAATCTACCAGAAACACGAATCAACTGCCCCCGACAGAAAGAAATCGGTCGCACATTTTTTTTCCACCTATATATGGATATAAAATCTGTTGTGACTGTAGTGCCTTCCTGAACTCAACATTCTCTTTTCCAACTAGTAATTAATGAATGCTTTCATTTGTATTATGTATGTATTTGTATTACTATCCCCAACTCTGTTTCGTCGTCCTACTCGGAATATAAACCTAGACATCAAGTACCCCTTTTCACAGTATATATCTTAAAACTGGTAGATACTTTGTCTTGGCAGAGTATAAAGGTGCACACGAACCAATGACAAGATAACACTCCCGATTACAGTCAATAAGCCAGTATACTATGAACAAACTGAAGTGAATTGTCAAGCAGACACAACACGGACAGGTCGACCTGCCCGATTGTCACGGCAATAAAGTGCGTACGGTCTCACAGAGTTCGGTAAACGTTTCGAAGCGGCTCAATATCTTAGATGAGTTGCGTGAGTGCGCCTGAGAGTACGTTGTAAGGAGGTAAGCCATCTGTCCGTTACAGAGAACAATGATCTTTAATTACAACTGAGGAACCAAAAATGTTTCAGTTGTACCACGGTGTCCTCCACAAGAACGTTCACCTTGAGGATGGCAGCCGTACCGGCTTCCAATGCAAACCGTACCAACAGTCCATCCAGTAAAGCTCATGCTGACTGTTGGTGCCGATGATTACCGTTTTGCCTACATCGGTCAACTCGATTTGCTTGTCGGCTCCATGTAGCACAATGCCTGTGCACTGGATAGTCATGTGTTGTAGGTACTTAAGTTATAGACTGCTTGCTTCGAACGACTAAGATTTAATTTTGTTATGATTCGACTAAAACAAAACATTCTGTTAGAAGCTAGAACAATCTCTACTTTCGCCCGTTATTATTCCAGAACAGCACAGTTCAGCAGCAGTAGGGGGCACTGATCAGAACAAATGCTCATCTTCCAAGCCTCTTTCTAATCTCTCCAGACAACCAAGGTATACTATACTACAAACAAATATCATCCTTTAACGTAATTCCATGGTTGACTTCCTTTAACACCCACTCAGCTAAGAGATAATCAATCTCAAAATGAGAACCGACAGTCACAGCTAATAATAGCCATCTACTAATCGATGTCTTATCAGATATCAATGAACACCAATCCATTCAGTAATTTGAACAAAACAGTTAGATGAACACTGGTGGATGTTAGCATTTCGTATTGGCTCGTCAGTACCAAATAACCAATAACATGGGAAACCTCAAATTTAACGTCTATGGTACTTGGGGGGTATGAACAAAGAAACCAATAATAACAAAAACGTCCAATCGTGTGATCTGAATGACACAACCCACGGTTCCTAACATTTGTTGAAGCCGTCGCGATAAACCGGTTCAAACCTGTGTTGTGTGTACAAAAACAATTATTTGTGAGCCTGAGGTTGCCATTGTCCTAAGTCCCAGTGAGTGTCATTCAGATCACACGACTGAACGTTTTTGTTATTGTTGGTTTCTTTGTTCATACCGCCAATCAATCCAACGACAGTTGGTGAATCTTATGTCAACTTTGAGCTTACAACACAGTGGTATTAATCAAAGGGAAGTATGTTCACACTTATATAACCAGATCATTTCGTGCATCAGTCGCAAAGCTCTCGAAATCCCAGAAGCAGCTGTCAAACCATCAGCACCCATGAGGTACCTGCCCAATCTATGACGAATGATTACAGTACAACAAACCCAAAAGTGGTAAACATAAGAATTACCAAAAGTTTTGGTAACCAACACATCAATAAATTTGCTCGGTCACACATCTTCGAAAAAGAATGATTATTGCAAATAAGACTCATTCAGTATGCATAAAATTGAAAGCGCCATTGTTCAAATCATTCTAACCGCAATAAGTTCATCGGGAAGTAGCGTGCCAATTCCGAATTACCAAACTGTTTATTTTTTATGTGCTCATCAATTCACCACAGCTATGAGTCTGATCAGTGACTTGAGTCAGCGCAAACACACAAAAGTGGCGGAGAATATCCTGGAAGAAAAATTCCCAGAAGAGAAGGGAGACAAATGGACGGTGTAATGTGAAGTTAAATAGAACCAGTAACATTGTGGATACAGACATGTCACTGAATGCGGATAGCGTTTGTAGACAGTAATTTGAGGACCATAAACAGTTACGCGACATCGACCGCTTCCACTCAACGAAACAATCAGGAAATTCATATATAGGTTGCAAATCACCCACAGTTGATCGCAGCTGTCGCATTCCCACAGACTTTCCAGTCGGCCCCTTTCGAACAGAAGCACTAGACTCAAGTTTCGCTCTCATTAGAGCTCGTCAGTAGTGCATATCCTCGCCACTGGCGGGACTAGAACCACGGTCACGCTGTTCATGAGGCAACCGTGTTTACCACTGCGCCGTTGACCTCACATCAAAAAACCGCTAAACAAGTACATAATTTCTGGTTTCAACTTGGAGAGAAGTCCTAGTCGAGGGGTCATCGATTGGAGTTAACACACAGTAACTGTGTCTCCTCTCGAGGCAATCGGGCAACCTGATCATTATTCACAAGCGAAAGTGGTTGAATGTTCACATATGATAATTCAGCCGTGCCTAGTATAATGATCATATCGCCCAGCAGCCACCACGTAGTTTTACCCAAAGGTTGACGATCTCGGTGAATAATGTCTGTAGTGAGAAAAGCTCAGCTGGCATGCAGAGTATTTGACCCAACGATCGTAGAACATACGCTCTACTATTGAGCCAATTAATCACGTTTCGGAATTTTTTATAGATAAGCGCTGACGCACAGTCATGTTATTCACGTGATCATCTCAGTTGACGTGGGCTAAATGAAGCCAACAATGGTTGAACACCATTCTTTCTGAACAGACCATGTTTCTGAACAGTAGAACAAAATGGATCGCATACAAATAATTGCACACCCTCCCCTTTACTGTCAACTGGGCGCATGTTTAACGCCACAGATTGACAATGAAAATGGGTGCCCCCGCTATTCCTGACGATAACCCATCAGCTATGCTAAAAACCGATGAGACGGTGGTGTCCAAGTCTGTGAAACAGTCCACAGTATCAAAGTGGACTCTCAGCAACATAGGACACAGGAGTGGGAACGCCTAAGTGTTGAAGTGATACATTCAGCTTTGAAGATGTAAAGCACATACATGTGGATTAGACCAGGCACTTACCACATTCAGTACGGCTTGCATGCCTCCATCACAGCGGTTGATGCCATGCGTACAGACGGTCAGTTTAGCTTCAAGAAAAGCTTCATACTAAGCCCACTGGATACTTTGGACTCACCTCTTAGAATGTCGTCCATGGCAACGGTGAACAAAACAGGAGAGATTGGACACCTAGAGAACACCACTCGAAGTGATGGACAACTGATAGAGTTGTCCAATAACTCTCATACTAGTTTGCACAGTGAGCAAGTAATGGCCATAACGGATTCAAATAGTGTGCTGTCATTCCTTTGCGGCAGCTCAATCAAAGGTAGCATCCAAATCGAAAAAGACTGCGACGGTCAATTGCCCGTACAGCTGTCGACACTTGAATACCTGCTGTAGTCAATGCAACCACAACTTAGGCAAAATCCTGCCCGAATTTCACGTATGTGGCTTTAGGTTTATGGGTAATCACACGGGAGAAAGATTTTTATTGGTGCGTTCCTATCTCCGTGTTGATAGTAGAGAAATTGCGTTGGACGGTTTATAGATATAGAAAAGTGAACAGAAATCAATAAAAGCTTAAATGATTCTGCTGACGTGCAGGCATATCATTTTTTTAAAAAAAGAAGACACACATTGAATCAACATTCCGTTAGATATTCACACTCAATGACCTGCGGGATTGGTCAAGTAGAGTGGCTGGGAAACCTGTAGTGCAGAACGTCTGTCAAATAGATGTCGACCGAGTAAATTGTTAACACTCGATCGATTCAGTCGTGATTATAAACTTGTACACTGTGTTCTAATTTGTACATACTTTAACTATGAAGCAGTTCTGTACACAAAGTAGTCTGCCTACTCCATAAACCAGGTTAAATAAACGATCCCTTAGATGTGTATTCCTGTTTAGTGAAAGATGTATCAGTGGATCGCTTAGGATATGGAGAATCGTGTAAGCGAGAATTAGGTCTCCATGAGGTATCTGTAACTCACTGATAATTGGCCTAATTCTGCTAGTCTCTTCAGGAACGGCATTTTCCTAAACCACATGATTCTTCTAGTGGCTTATCTTTGTACACTTTCAATAAGTTTCAAATCGTGTTTAAAATAAGCATGAAAGGCCCATATGTTCGTTTCCAAACGTGGGCGAATTATGGAGGCGAACGCAGTGGGAGTGAGTTAGGTATGGAAGGTCCCACAAATTCTCTCTAAGAAACTCCTATACGTCACGCATGTATTAATATAGGTGGTATGTGTTGCCAAGGTAGCATCCAGTACAATTTTAATTGCAAGTGTGTACGACTGCATTTCCACATACTTGCTTCATCATAGTTGTAGAAAAGACGCCTAAAATTGGCCTCACTGGGGAACCCACTAGAACGAACTTGATAATCAGCACCTCGCAATTACCAGCCACTGGACAATTGATTCCTCTGCCATCTACTTACACGGTCAAACCAATTCTCGACATGTCTAATCGTAGTTATCAGTTCAGGTGTAACTCTGGTACTTACCGTCGAAAAACAACTGAGAGGAATATATTCATTCGAATAGCAGAACACACTTTCAAGTAGCTAGCTGAACAAATTACACAACAGCAGACGAAAACTTGGGCTCGCGGCTGATTGCCCACAACATTGATCGTCTGTTACTGAATCAAAAGCGATTACAGCGTAGATCAGCCTACCAGTTAGAGGTTATAGTGTTGATATGCCTCAAAGGGTCAACGAAGGCATCATAGAAATCATTTTTTATTACAGCTGAACTATTGACCGCAGGAACATACACCGGCGTAATAAACACGCAACAGTTATCTGAGTTGTGCCAACAGACTATGACCATCGTACAAAGTCTGACAGCGAA
Source organism: Paragonimus skrjabini miyazakii (assembly GCA_014338405.1). NCBI lineage: Eukaryota > Metazoa > Platyhelminthes > Trematoda > Plagiorchiida > Troglotrematidae > Paragonimus > Paragonimus skrjabini miyazakii. The sequence continues at coordinate 28,850 of JTDE01021518.1, read as the reverse complement.
CAGGCGACTGGAACCCACCTGTATAAGCAATGTTTCGTCTTAGAAATTAACGTGATCCCCAATCCACGCGAGTCAGATTCGGCGTTACTAGGTACTTCAAAGAAGAAACGCTTGAATCAAAAGTCATTTGGATGTGAATTCAAGTGTAGATTAGTGCCAGAATCATAAATTTGTATCACACGGAAGCAGCACACAACCGACAGAGTAGACATTAAAAACGCCAGTGTTTACCAGTTGTCCTGAAGGTAGAAGAAAGACGGGAAGCTTTGGAGGCAAAACAAAGAGCGAGAAAAGGACGGCGGCTGAATAAGGATACTGCTGAGGGAACGATAATTTTTAGATACGTTCTGATCGTTAATTCTCAAAGATGCTAGAGTCGTTCAATGCCAAATAGAGCGCGATGCAGAAACCTACGCAGATTACGTACACTAAATAATAAGCAGCTTACTTTTATGTGATACAAACTTGACGACATGTTGGCTGGACACTGTCAAGCTGCTCAAACCAAATCGAACTAATTGTCACACGATTAGCGGTCAACGTGCCTCTATAGTGAGGGTTGGACCATAGTACTCGCAAAACGCTCTTGCTTCACTGTATAGTATGACGAATGGCTTTAAACAGATGCAACAAAACTGCGTTGCTTACTAATCCTGAAACATTCAGATAACACAGGTTATCGTTCAATTAGGCACCAACACAAACGTGTCAATGTGCCACTGGACACACAAGGAAAGTACACGAAAATTCTAGTCCAATTAACACGACAATTGTTTATCTGTATGGTATATAGTGGTGGTGAAGTTGTCTGAATGGATAGCGGTAAGAATATATAAATATGCATATGTATATATGATGAAAGAAAGACATAGACTGTCAGAAAGATGTAGGACGAGCAAATCTGGTCAATTGAATTGAACAAGTAGGCACCAACAGCACATAAAGTCGATTACGCGTGCACTGTGAGAGATGACCTGACAAGAGTTATATAGAGCGGATTCCCATAGACAATGCCCGTGACAGATGGCCATGATAAGGACCACATACAAGAGAGTATAAACGGTAAAATCATAATATGAGCGCTGTACAAACTTTTGAACCAAATAAATCCGAATACTAACTACACCAAAAAAGAATCCAATGGACGTTAAAAGGGAAAAGCATCATCATAGCGAAGTTTAATGAACGTATAAGAAAGAGTTAGTTAAGACAGCCGTTACGGACAAAGTACTGATCAGTTCACTTGCCACTAAAGACACAAAGCAGCCGGATGCATATAAATTATCCAGATCGGTGGCAAGCTGCCGTTCGATTGTTTGCATTGGTTGAGAACGCATGTCACGTACACTCAGAGTATCATCAGATACTACGATCACAATCGGTAGTAGCAACCGAGATAGGTTGGTAACGCAAGCAGTCTCAAGTGTGCTACAGGTCGTTTATGTGGCAGACATGTGAGGGATGCCCGTTGGACATGCCAGTGGGAGAGTTATCAAACAGCGTCGATTTAATATCCGTATTTGGCGCGCGTTCGTGCTTGACCCGAAACGGGATGGATGGGTCGGACAAAAGGCCAGCACTGGCTGCAACTGATGTGGTGGCGACCATGTGGAATGATTGTGGTGTAATGTGTGAACCGAGATGAGTCACAGCGCCAGAGGGACGAAGACCAGAACCGGATGAATCGCTGCTGCCTGAGCGTGAACTGAGATAGAAGAAAAATGTCCACGGTGAGTGAGGTCAACACCGGAGAGTGAACGGGAGAGCAAATATAAACAAGAGATTGGAATGAATAGCGGAAGAAAGAGATGAGTAATGCCGGATTAGTCTCAATGAAGCAATACACACAATGAAATATTGTTAGATTGCTGTGAGTCACTGTCTTCTCACGCGTTCATCTGCGGTCATTAGTTGTTCACGATATTAGTGAGAGGTATGAATGCGCTCTAAATTGCTGATACAGACCCGGGTGGTCATTGATTGGTAAATGAAAAAACATGCAGTAGGTGAAAAGGGATAAGTTTCATTTTCAGTAAAACTACTTTTTGGACGACAGGACAAGCAACCAGTAACCAGGTCAGTCTATTTATTGTCCATGTTCTAACAAAATTCAAAATGCAGCTGCTGTTGATGATGATGATATAAATGAAACACCTGTCTATGTGTTTCACCAGTCATTAGCATAGGATTTCTAGGAAAATAAGAAACGTACTGTGTTTTGAAATAGGCAAAGAATGTTAGATGTCAAAAGGAGCAAAAATTTAAACGAAGGAGATGAGAAGATTTAAGGAAATGAGATAACTACAGCATATACACAACACGGTAGATAAGCGAGTTGCTTAGCGGGGTTCATAGGTCAAGACGTTCACCATTACGCCGGCATTCCATCATCGATTTTGTTATTGTTTGGACTTATCAGAAAGAGACAGAACGAACTGGAAACGAACAGGCAACCCTCCATATTACCAGCTGAAACTCTTACCAGTCCTACGAGCAACGATTAGGGCAGGACGGAGGAGAGCCTCGACTCGTGATTCAAAGGACTGTCGGTCCGACATCCATCAGACTACCTTTACCTGATAAATCCAAACGAGGATGAAATAGGTTGTGGATTGTCAGTTTGAGGTTGGTCATCCTGGATGACCATAATTACCAGTTCGAGCCCTTATGTTGGTAGACGATATAAATTGGCAGGGTGATGTGGTTTGTGCAGATACTCACAAACCGAGGTTGAACAAGTTACACATTAATTAGTATGATTTTGTTTAGCTAAGCCGTCAGAAGATCGCAAATGTTCGACCATCAAACCAGGTGGCATCAACGGCGAGTAAATGTCAGTCAAAAAAGTTATACGGTTTGCGATAAAAACTTACAACCTAAGCGGTCAGCTGGGCGAATAACTGAACACCGAAACCATTAACCTGAGTTACCAACTTCACTAAAACTCCGAACGCTTTCACACTCATCACCTCACTCTGTTAAAAGAGATGGACACACATGCCCCAAACAGCATGGAAGTGGTTGCGAAAACAGGTATGTCATGTGTATGTGAATGATGTTCACTTGTCATATGGTGATGAATGTCGACAGCCTATCATTTACTCTCCGTCTGCTCACAGAAGGGGCGTTAAAGTGAAATGTTATAAGTTTTGGAAATTTTTTAATGGAACCTTCCACTCTAGTCCCAACTTATTATAATTAACCCGTTAGTAATAAATGGATTGAGAATAGCACGAAAGTGATTGAAAAGTAGAGTATTACAACACCCTAGTAACACTGTGTTATTCTCAATCCATTTATTAATAACATGTTAACGACGACGCCCAAACTGTTTGACTTCATTCAGTGAGGATATGTTACAACCCGTTAGTAATTTGGTCGTTCGCTGGCGATAAAATCGGGGATGCATTGATACTACACATATGAGCAAATCATAACAGGCAATAGTCACAACATCGGCTACCCCCATATACGCTACAGTATAGACTGCGAGTGTTAATTGCCAGGTTGGACAGCACATAATTCATTGCAACACCCATTCGGAAAGACCTTCGATCTATAGGAACTTACTAGCATGAATTTCGACTACGAACTGTGTACCGTATTACTTTCAGTTCAGTTTATCAGGTCAACGAGAGGCACTTGCATCTAAACGATCATTAATAAATCTTCCGTCACAGAAAAATTTTCCAGGTCAAAACTAAGTTGAACGGCTTGTTCCGTTTAGAAGTGATAACAATCATGACAGTCTGTTACTGATAAGTAGTTTGGCAGACTGTGTAACTAGAAAGAGACTAAACTGTAAAAAATCTGCGCTTTGACTGGACGCTATTGCCGCGAAGAAAGGCTAATGATTCATAGTGGAGCACATATGAAGGTTTCTATAATCATAAGAGAGTAAGATATAGCAGGATAAGCATAAATATAGCCCGATACAACCATGCCAATACACTGAACAGAACTGTGATCATCTATCATTTTCATTCCAACATCTGGTCGTCTCAGACATGCAAGTTAACTAACACAAACTGTCGGTAAATGTACCTGAAAAGGGGCCGATAACCTGACAACGAACGGTTGATCACTTCTAGTCAAGACCGATAAGTAGGTAATCAGGGCTCGACTCAGTTATTCCAGATTTGCCCAGGACCAGATTGGTTATCACCATCTGTTCTAGCAGTAAGATGATCTGTCACTGACTTTTCTGAAGTTATATCGACTAACAAATGAAGGCAAACCAAACAGTTTGGCTAAAATTATGCGTACTTGATGGAGACAGATAACCACAAAATAAACGACGGATTCCTACGTTTTCTTCGCAGCTTCATCACACGTTACTACATACAAAGTACTATTTGGCGACACGCACACACGTCGTTAGCCATGGTCAAGAAGATCAAACCACCGATCGTAAGGAATCAACCATGAACACACTGATTGATGAATAATCGTAGATTCTCACCGCGGCCTTGGCATTTAGATAGGTCCTTCCACTGGTACATTCAGAAAAGTACGTACTAAACTCAGATTACGTTCTTATTATAGCTCATCAGTAATGCACATATTTGGTCATACACGGAGAGAAATTGTTTATGTGAAGCGACGGTAGGCCTACCATCCCTCAAACAATCTTACATTACCGAATCACCATATCTGAACGACATTATTGTTTCCAAACCGAATTGAAAAAAGATATTTTAACTGAGGTGATAACTCTAATCACTCATTCAGAGAGAACGCCCTCCCAACCAAGTTGAAATCATTGACACCAGCGAAAACACTAAGCAATGTTTGGATGAAGAATTGACTAAAAATAGATCATTTGAATTCAAAAACCGTTATTCAAATATGAACGAAAATAGGACCGTAATAAATATCGAATCGGATTGCACGTGACTAGTCCAGACCGCGAGTAGGTGGTAGATTGATTCCATGTGTAAATCAATATATCTTTCATAGGCGCTAAGTAGATACACGGGTAAATGATAGTGCCTCTGATACGCTGCAATTATCACCTTAGAAGTTAGCTTGATATCCACCCATATATCATATGATATTGGCCGTAATCTCAGATCATGACGTTACCCATCGATCGAGAGTCGGACAGTTTTAGCTCAAATATAAGTGAAAAATCGACCTGATGCCAGGATTTGGACTACGAAGAAAACTGCATACATCACAAGAATACATGTATTCTGGCGGTTAAACTGGAACATCGCGATTAAATAATACTCAAGAAAAGGATTGTTACAAAACTATACAAGACTGTATTATGATCGTTGCATGGAAGAACTATGCTTATCCCAAATGTACTTTTAGTATGACATCAAACTGATCTCCAGCATCAAGCATCACGCACTGCCTAAGCGTACACTAAGTTTGAGTAGACTCGAACTTAGAAAACTCTACAACTTTCCGGGCCAATGCGACTTTTCTCAAGACCACTTGGAGCAGGCTGATTCAACAATGGATGCACCGACAATCATCACACACTATATATCGCCATTAACCAACTAGTGCCATATTTGAGACAGTACACACAAGCTTACGTAATTAGCTACACATATGTGCCCACATAAATCGTGATGTATGGTGGTCAGTGGCAATGAAGGTAACTACATGTCCACTTGTTTAACCCTGAAACTGGATACTACTGTTTCAAATACACGCAGTTTTCCAGATATGCACACAGTCAAACTAAATTTCCACACACTTTCTAGGTCTGGAAACAGTCTTACCAAATTTAAAAACGTTCCCAGACTTCTGAAGCTCTGTACGTGTCCTGAATACATGGTCAACGTATGACTAACCACATACAATGCATACTGTAGTAATCGAGAGAAAACGGACTGCCGAAACATGAAAAATTATCATTATTAGTTGAACATCACAATCTACGAACCGTAATACCGAGTTTAACCCAAACAGGGTCACTGAGAGTCGCACTAGCACCGCCTTTCTCACTGCTGATAAGTGCGTCCAAAATGAGGAAATTGAACAGAGGTAATCCATAGCTAATATCTTTACAGGTACTCTGTCAAGTTAGAGGCTATTTATAATCTACTGGAAATAAATGCTTACTAAACAAGTTGTGGACAACAATCCGAAACGAATATAATGTACGCGCGCCAAGAAGACTGACAAGAAATCCCTATTCCTCTACGCATCCGCGCTAACGCATAACAGCCGCATCCATTGAGGAATCACGATTAACAAGAGACAGTAGCCTTCTGTTACAAATGAGTCAGATGATTTCCTGACCTTGAGCCAGTTTTAATTGACGCTTGATGACTGGACTACAAACATCCACATAAGGCGAATGGAAAAGCAGTTATAGGCAGTAAGTTACGCGTCACAAAACCGTGCGCACACGAGACGGTTCGTGAAGTATAAGGGAGTGAAATGAGGTCAGACTTGGGAGTGCCCATAGCAATACGCCAACTGTCAATCTTTAATGGAAACACTCCAAATTGAATGAGACCGACAAAGAATGATACTAACGAATACACGCGCACACACACAATCAAAGATAAACCTAACAACAAACTGTTGGCGGATTAGCGCTGATGAGGCCGACTTGTGACATGCAAATGCCTACCAATCACATAGAGACGGAGAGTCAATTAAACAAGTCGATTAGCGTTAGTCCGACGTTACAAAATGATTTAGACAAACAAACGACCAAATGGATTGATGCATAAAACAAAAAACAGTCAAGTTTAAACAAAGTCGTCCAGCACATTATGGCGTGGAACTATAGACTGAATGCAACTATTAAAGCTTTAGCGCCAGTCCACAGAATAGCAGCAGCACGAATCCTAGCCGGCGTTGGGAACTGGAAACACAACGTTTGGTTATTAGAAACCCCAAAAATGGACAGGTAGGAACAAACAATGATAATGTAGTTTTTGCAAATGAAAAATCCATTTTAGGCATGAATTGAAAAGTTTTATAACAAACAAGATGGCAAGGGAGCAGAAGAAAGAATCATTTGAGCTCAACTACTTTTAATTGGCCATTCTTTAAAAAAAATCATCATCCACTAAACACAAGAACAAGAGTTTAATGAAAATATAGATAAACTTAACTGCCCCCTCAAACACAATGTACAGTACTTCCCCAGAAAAAAGTGCCACCGGTGTTGTTTCTCCTTGGGAAAAGGAACAATTTAGCCCGTGAAACCTGATCCATGTGATACATGATGAACAAGACAACCTTACGTTATTAGAACAGCTCAAATTACTTTGTGTTAACGATTTCCACTCAACACTATTTTAATCTTAAAGTATTGAGTATCAACTGAAAGGAGGCTTTGCAACTTATTATGAAGACTACACATCAGGATAAACAATATTATCCATATGCAACATAGAAAAAGTAACCAATTAGCGCTACATCTCCCGGTGCTCGATATCGTGCAACAGCCAGGTCAACACCAGATCGCTTAAAGTAACACAGGGTTAACAAACGATCAGTTGAACCCAGGAATATCCAACTGACAAAACACACAATCTAACCAATGTACTGTTTGGATTCAGGACCAGTACAGAAAAAGTAACACAAAGAAGACTTCATTCTGAAAAGTCAAGCAGCTAAATACCGCCTTAAGAAGGCCTACAAAACCCTCTATTTTATGGCGGAAAGATTATTACTTAATGTTGCAACTGTGGCACTTCAGTCAAAGATTTCAGATGTTCACGTTTACAAACAAAGCCTCCAGTATCTTCTGTACATACATACACACACTTGCAAAAGATAATAGCCGAAATACATAAATCAAGAGAAGGAGGGCTTGATTCAGTTGGAAAAAGTACCATTGAATAAACCTTACACTAGGTGGCTCCTTAGTCACATAAAGCTGTGTAAACACTTCTCACGAAAGGGTTTATGTGGTCTGAGTTTGGTGTGTACCCAAGCTGAGTTTGATCTGTACAGTTTCTTTCTGGAGGACAGGACACACTGTGAACCCAAGAAAGTATTTCTTCTGTGGTTCTGGGAGGGGTTCTTTGTCTAGAGGAGGTAATTAATGTATACAAATTTTCCTGCTCGAAAAAGTTTTCCTCTGACAATTTTCCCCAGAGAAGAAAAAATCAGAAAGTTTATCGTGATAAATAGGCTGCGTCGAACAACTATGTTTCGAGAAGAGCATACAAAGTAAGCTGAGATCATGCCGATTAGGTGGTTCAGCTGGATTTATAACGCCACTGCTAAAACGGGTATAGCCGATATGTCCAGCCACATCAATAATCCGCATTTGCTAGAATGCGCATGCGAACGTCTGTGAAGATAAATAATGCGTAAGCCTAGGAATCGTAAGGACCCTTTGAGCACCGTATAGTTTTCATACCGTTGCACACAAGTCCTCACCGCACAGCTGTTGGAGTGTAAATATACTACAAGTTCAAGGCCCAGAATCCAGGTCACCGTACCAGGTTGACGAAACACCCACAAAACAAAACTATCGTCCCACTAGACCTTACACAAACGATGCGCAGATATACACATTTGGTTCTAACAGCCGGTGTGTGTGTGTCACATCCTGTCGGAGATTACGCACACAATCAGATGTCTAAACGTGGAAAACGCACAAGAATTGCCTGAACAGGTGGGAGCTTTCCAGCCGAATGAGCAGTCGAGTCGGTGTGTGCGTGTGTGCACACGTGGACGAAAACACTCTCGGCAGGAATTTCGGTAACACTATGATACAGATAGGTAGAAAGGCTGGTATAAACAATCAACCAACACACGGACAATCACAAAGGGGACATAGAACGTTGACAAACCAGCCAGATGGCGGTCTGATAAGGCACAACGTCCAGCCGGTGTGTATTTACCGAGGGTGGTCCTCAAAGTAGCGTGGATCGATTGGATTGCATGAAAACGGTTCAGAGAAAAATCGAACTGTGCCAGTACAGCTTTATGGTACATTATGAATATGGATAAAGCGATACTGGCTGAAAAAGAGATGCGATTGTTTTCCTGAAACACCATTCATAACCACGAACAAGAAGGATGGGGATGCACACATACATGTTAAACAGACTACGAGTAGGCAACTTGCTTAGATAAACAAATAAATATTTATACAATACGTCTTCAGCGGTTTGCCAATTTCACGACTAACAATAGAGGATTAAAAATGGAGATCTAATCACTAGTAAAGTAAACATATTCGTGACTCTAAAAGTTTCAGTTGACAATGCTTTCCAATTAACTCAAGTCAACAGTTGATTTGTGTAACTCAGGGAATGAATATGCAGTAGGATGGGGATTTTGCCGGAGATATTTACAAATGTATTTTCAATCAATTTTTGATGTCTCAGTTTGTTGACCGTGCAAACAACGCCCAGTAAACCGTCGAACAGATCGAACTTTTTTTTGACGTACCAAGGAGCGTGCAGTCACATGCGACAGGCTAGAAAGTAGAATCATATTTGCAAAGCTATCCCTTCTCCTGAAGATTGTGAATCGTCGACAAAATCAAGCTGACATCGTTTGTTCTACACAACATCCAGAATACTTTAAAAACTGCTTCAGTAAGATTCACGGAATTATAGGTTGGCATCGATAATTACACAAGACTGCCCGTCAGCAAGCAGTGTTAGATAGGCTGGATCACGAAAGCCATGTGGTTCAGGGTCAAATCTAGCTTAATGACGACAACTTCCAGTCGTCTGAGTCTTGGTACACTTCTATGTAGTGTAAATCATCCTGTGTCACAATCTGACGTAGAACCTCTGTCGGTGTCTGGCGCCTCTTTTTGTTTTAGTCATCAAACCAGTTGGAAAAATGAACCCATCCATTCGTGATATTGACATCTTTCAGAGATTATAGGACTGTCAGCTTTCTAATGAGGAATGACGTCTGTCTATTTGTATCGCGAACAACGTGGTTGGTTACATTATCCATGACTATGACCGTACCTGTCAGATATATTATTCAGTGGCTTTGGCATTTGACAGCCGTTATGCAACGCTATCCCAAACCAAACCGTAGTCGTTTCCAAAAGTCCAATTTATGTGAATACTACAAGTCTTCAAGCAAAATGACTTGGACAAATTTTCATCATAAAGCGTTCACTGCGATACAACTCACTGGGTAAAATGTAGGTTGGATGATGTTGTTAACAAGTTCAAACCATTAGAACTAACCAAAACTCAAATTCGTCAACGCACGATTAGTCCGTAGTCAATGTCCATAAACTTAAGTAATCATAACTTATGTGCAGTAATAACAGATGGATCATGTCACATTCAAACTTGATCCATCAAACACCAGTGGGACATGAACACAACACAATCCCGAAGCATTCAAATATGTAGGTTAACATCTGATCGAATGTTAACACGAACGTAACAATCTGCCGTGGATCACAAACGAGAAGTAGCTTGAAATTACACAATTCTTGTCCAATTAGTGCAACATTGGTTCACATGTGTCCCCTATAGTTACAATAAAATTTTATGATGAGATAGCAAAAAAGATATACAAAGAAATACACAGTGCGTTCCCGAGAGAGAAACAGTTTCGCTGAAAAAGCCTCCCGAGGTACGACTGTTCTGCATCAAATACATCCCTTGAAGAAAAAATTACCATTTCTTGGGTACCAGGAGGATACCATTCTATCTCAAAAGAAACAGTATAGCAGTCTTATCGGATCAAATACAACTCACAGTACACATTGACCATGGGGTGAATCGATAACGTATACTAAAAATCCTGCGTGGACAATCATCACATATTATTTTGACAAGTCAAAGTCTGACTTATACTAGCCACACAAGCCCCCCATGAATTAGTCACCG
>JTDE01021518.1:0-17945 GCA_014338405.1 Paragonimus skrjabini miyazakii | reverse complement strand
AGTGCCCAAGAACGTTTTTTTGGCTTACTATGAGAGCATTTGTAGTTTGCCCTTGATATGTTGTATTGGGTGACTAGAGAACATGCTTGACGGTAATGAAGTCAGCACCTGCGCGAGCGGCAAAGATACCTAGTAGGGTCGGATTCATTTGCTTGTCCGTATTTATGTTATTGTTCAGGATCGTGTATTTCTTGTGTCGTTCACGCATCATCAGTCACTGTGTACTGTGCACCGTGCAGCGTACAATCGTTAACTTCACAACAGCAGGGATGTACCCTTTTTCAGTCACCATCATTTCTTATTTTTCACCTGTAACACTGCAATGCAGCAGTACCGATAGCTATTTCTTTCAGGCTTTTCTTCTGTGACACCGCTCTCCTTTTGTAACCAGATTTTTCTTCGGCCATGCCCGATAGAACAACGTACTTTCATCCCACTTTTGAATATTTTACAGTGAACATCCTGCTGACAAGTTTTTACAACATGTTCACGAACGAAAACTTGCAAGAACTGGCTTACTGGTCAGGGAGAAAACGTTAACTGGTTTCTTTTCATTTTTGGAGTTTGAACTATGCTGGTAGCAGATGTCTCGGTGTTGTGCAGTATTGCCTTGAAGCAATCTAACTCACTGATGCGGCGAAAATAATCCTGAGTGGATTCAAAGGATTTCCAAGTAGTACCGATTCAGTTAGTGGGTGGTTGGCAACACAGTTTCTACACTGTCTGGGTGTGATCACAGCTGAGGTAAGTAAGAATGTACTAACGCGTATACTGGAGACAATGCCAGTACTCAGCCCTGTTTGCCAGTTTAAATTCCACTTCATTCTCAAGAGTTCCAAACCACTCGTCGGTCATCCAGTTCAACTGAAATATCACCCCATTTTCTCTACGTCTATACGTATGATGCTTTATCTATCTTGTCTGCATCACTCGGGTAGCCTCATTGCTACTGTACAAAGTCCCGATAAGTGTGAATGAGAATATCAAGGCATCACCGGGCGATTGCTATATTCCACGTCGGTGACCGGTGTCGTCTTTGTATTGAGATGGTATTTACAGAGGATAGTCTTGCCTGTTTGACTGGTGGTCATTTTCGGGGAATGGCCTTTACAGTAAGTTGGTCTTTGTGAACAGTTGCCCCACCAGCTAAGTGGTGAACAGCTGTTTCGACTTCAGTGTCATGGCTTATGCGGAATTGAACTTACGACTGTGAGTAAGTTTCTGGCTGTTAGTTCTCCTCAGAATGATAACCGAGAAATTTAGCCAACAGGTCACGCTCCGTTGAGTTGCAGGAGAACTGTGAAGTATCTTCTTTGGCAGTTTCGCTTCCTTTTCTACTAGATTGAACTCGGACAATTGTTTGTGGTTGACCTGTCCACGGAAATTTCCCCAACCGTTTCTAGGATCGCAGTGGATGCTTGCCAATTTGCAGACCATTCGTATGTTCTCATCGTGGTCTTATTTCTGGGAACTTGTGATATTGTTAGACTTTGCTGTTAGCACGGTTTATTTATTTACTGATCTGCAGTTCATTAACTGCTATCAAGGCAAGTCTGGATAATATCGCCGCTCTCGCTGCATACGAATAACCAAACCACATGCAGACTTTCCCCTCTCATAGCATTACAAGGAACACGGTGGTTCAAAACGTGAATACACCAAAGCGGAACGCTTCATTCCAGCCAGTCGCTCAACAATGGACTTTACCCATACATCTGAAGCAGAGGCCTTCTCATTTCACCGATACCGCCCGTGCTCACCATAACTGGACTGGCTAACTGATCGACCTTATGCAGTGATTAAGACGCACTGCTGTAACGTATTTATTCATGTGCAATCCGATCGTTTGACAGTTGAACGTGACCACCGGCTTATAATCCAATACTATCGAAAAACATTCAGTATAATTCAAAAGCCTGATTTGGCTTCGAACATATTCACTGCGCGTAGCAGTCACCAGAATCGGACATTGATGTCTTATTAATTGCACTCTAGGGCTGGCAAACATCCTTACTAAGTGAACCCGATTATTGGCTTATTGGTTCCGAGTAGGGTCCTTCAAATAAACTCTGTTGCCTTACGGGACAAACGTGTGAATCAGAGATTCGGGGGTGGGATTCCTCAAGTCAGTCCCCTTCTGCAGTATATACAGAAATTATCGTTGATCTGACAGACTAGTCCATCTTTTTCCTCCTCCGCCTCTAATTTTGATCTCTTCCGTCTATAACATTCGGTTGACATTAGCCTTTTTTATCTTGCGACAGACCATTTAGCTTACTGCTCCAGCGAGCACTCTTGGTTGTGTAACCGAGTGTGCGCTATCTTCGAAACGCTTGTTTACAATCCTGGCGTTATGACTTTTGAATTCTCACTTGTATAGTGCTTTGGACCTGTGGTTCTTTCTCAGGGTTTCAGGTTACGACACAGCCGAATCCTGCGGTCAGGCTGGAGTGGGGACTGCACTGAACTCGGAGACAAAACAGTGCTTACTTGATCAGAGCTCAGTGAATGATTTCCTATATGCCATCAGATTTAGCATTTAGGTCAAATTCTGTCAGTGCGGATCATGAAGACGTTGTTCATTTGTCATATTTGCACACACTCCAACAGGCGGTTGTTCAGATGATGTCATGAACACCTTCTACGATGCCATTTTTGATATTCCGGTACAAACCAAACGCTCGGACATAATTGTGCTGGTTATGTGGACGCATAAATTGATTGTTTCACTCAGCAGGAGAAACGACTAGTGATGTATTTGATGTTCAGGCTGGACGCATCAACAATGGCGATCGGCCATTAAATCTCATACACTGTCTATCGAGTTGCACATTTCAACATAAAAAATGGAAGTGTGGTACGTGCGGGCCACCTTGTGCGACTCAATCGTGCACGATCACATCGGCTTCAGCTATCAGTGACGCCACTTCATTAAGGATTGTTATCCATTCTGAAATAATCACCTTGACTCAGACCATGTCGTTGTTTGTACACGTTTCGTTTTATTGTTTGACCAGGGAGTACCTGCTCTCAAATGTAGAGTATTCGGTTGGAAATTGAGTGATGAGGGTATACGAACCACCCATCAAATAGTCAAACTGACCGGATCATAACAGTGGAGTGATCCAACTGAGCACTGAGCAAAAATCCCGAGAATGACATGAGCATCTTACGAAAAGGTCCGTTTCAAACAAGCACTGCTGATAGGACAGAAGTGGATTTCTGTTGACTCAGCAGAACTTATGAACCACCGTTGATCCTCTTGACTCTTAATACGACAAAAGCCGCCGTACACGAACTTACTATAGGTTTGCATAAGGGCCGTGAAGCTTACTTGTGCGAGTGAACCAAGGAGATAACGAGTAGCCCCGGGCGTCGTTTCCCCTAATTCGTGATTGCATTGGCCACCGACAGTATTAGTGAAAATATGTACAAAAAGATGGCTCATGATTTTACAACTTGTTTTGGTGACTTGACAAATGAGGTGAACACTTCGAGTAGCAGTTCAACTGATCCGAGCCTGCTCATTCAATTATAGATGATGGAGATAGTTTGATTAGTTGGGGTAGATTCGACAATCCTCCGTCGGAAACAGAAGTGGCTTCGGGGAGCAAACTATTGAAACTTAGAGTTCTGTATCCAGATCTTTTTCCTCCAGTACTTTTCAAGTGGTGTGGTGTGAGATTTCTGTCTGAACTGACCACATTCTTCCATTCTCTATGGGAAACTGAAGAGTTGCCTCGTAACTGGTACTCATAAACAGTAATTCTCATTTCCAGAAAGGATGCTAGGACATCATGTGACAATCACAGGGATATCGTTCTTGCCACTGTCCCATCCTGAGTGCTCACGGGTCCCATTATGTGGTGGATTTTGAAACACAGATGGAACCATTTAGGAGAAGATCAGACAGGTTTCCAACATGACCGCGGGTGTATCGGTCCTATCTTCACCTTATAACAAACACTGGAGCATCGGCACTTTTTCTGAGCCGATGGTAGTGATATTTTTTTAGGCTTAAGGACTGCTTTCGAGTCGGGTGCCCGACACGCTCCCTGGGGCTGTCTCCGTTGTAGAGGAGTCTTGGTGAAGCGTCATTTTGTCGAAGTCATTATGTGCCCTCTTCGAATGCAGAGTGCGTATTCATGGGCAGCTACCTCGAGCTTTCTTCTTGTCAAGTGACGTTTGACAGGAGTATCCAACATCGTTCTTCATTTTAAACTGTGTGGTGGACGATATTCTGGAGGGAGCACTCAGAGCTTCCAAAGATCTCAGAGTGGAGCTTCTATCAGATGGTGTGCTGACTGATTTTTACATTATTTTGTTATATATTATTATCATTTTATTTGTTTTACATTAATTTACCTAGTTCTTCTGTAGAGAATATGCAGACCACACTGAATCGGTCAGGTGATATAACTGGTCTGTATGTTACAAACTTTGCACCTTCAAATTTCAAAGTTGTTGGGTTGGCACTGACCTTGTGTTTGTTATTGCTGACAGGCGGCTGGAGACTGTTGATCGCTTCACCTACCTGGTGTATTATGCATCATTCAATGTGGCTGTTGATGTTGGGAACAGACTGCATGTCGGCCAGGCGTTGGCAAGATCACAGACTGTGAAAGCCCTGACCATTCCGCTGAACAAGGCTAATAGGTATGTTCGAGACCATCCGCACTGCTGGTTGGAAACGCACTATGATATGGCAGTGCGTCGCAGTCAATGGCGAACCTACTTCCGCATTGCTGTTAGCTGTTTTCCTTTCTTCCGAACCTGCACGTTTTTCTTCTCTGTTTAATTTTTTTCTTTCTGCGTTTGCACGTACTTATTACTCTGTTACCTCGTGGACTGTTGTCAGATCCAGCGGCGACTCAAGCCATAGTACGTTGAGGTACGACTCAAAGCTGAATTTACTGCTGCTGCTGCTGCTGCTGCTGCTGATGATGATGATGATGGCGAACTGTAGATAAATAACACGGCGTTCGCTGAACCAAACATCAATCTCTCTGAACGTAGGTAAATAACATTTTATACTAAAGTGGCGTTTCCATGAGAGACTGAGGGTGGAATGGACCAAAGTGAACTCTCACAAGTGTGTCGTTATTAATAAGCAGTTATACTATTCTACTAGCGATATGGATATCCCCGATGCTTGGGAAAAGAAGACGTCGACAAACAATTGTATGAGCTCTCTGATTGATAACGGTTTAACAAGGGTTTTAATATGCTCGGTTTGCTAATATTCATTTATCCGGCCGAACATTGCAATTGAGGGCGACGTAGTGTTTTACAGATCTTTGGATGAATGACTTTTAGGCATAAAACATGCAACTGGGGCGCTTCAGAAGTTAACATAATATTCAGGGGTGAAGTTGTGTTCAAGTTCTGAGTACGACAGAACAGATGTCACTTTTAACGGAGTTTGTGTTCGTGTATGCTCTCAAATATCTTCAACACGCTGTCGTGTATGTATACGCTAATGTGCGTTGTTCAGATTGCATGGACCTCACAGATGACAGCTAAACGGCATAGCTCCAAGGATATTACTCATTAAGGCAGTAACGTTAGGTCCATTTATCATTTGCCTTGCATATAGCAAACTGTGGCACGAATAAGTTATATATTGCAGTCTACAGTTCATCATGCACTTTTGATGTATTGTGTTACTTCGTTTGTTTTATTTTTTTAGGCGATTGATCCCCTCAGTAATTATGGGTTGTTTATGCGTCGTCGTGTGCGCTCACATCACCGTTTGTTTTCGCTGCCATACGAAGTGCCAGGTCACTTGGAGGCTGTTTACTATCTGGATGCCCAAACTTAGAATAGTACGGTCCTTGGGATCCTGGACTCGATTCCACAACCATGTTATTAAAAATTGGCGTTATCGCCATTAAACACCATCAGCTTTTACTTTAAAACGTTGGCTAATCCGTTATCTTTCCTACTCTTTCATGTCAGCCTCGACCGTGGCTAATTGATGATTACGATGAATGGATCGAAGCAGTTCGGCCCGACCGAAAGGCGTACCGTTGCATGCTCATTTTCTGTGACAACAGCGGTCCCGACGTCATTCTTGGTGTGCTGCCGTTCGCATTGGAATTTCTGAGCCGTGGAACGAAAGTCATATTGGCGGCTAACTCCGGTCAGTTTTGCCAGCAGTCGGTAGCCTGTCGACTCTGGAAATTGTTCCCTTTTTTGCTGGTCGTCCCTCTCAAGTGGTGTATTATTTGCAATGAGTAAGCGGACTCCTTTTGTCGACAAGATAAAAGTTTAACGCCAGTGAAATAACTGACGGGATCAGAAAATGCGGAACCTTGGGCGTCGTTTGTCGACTTCGACACTTACTGCCACGCATGTCGTGCTTTTTTGCATACTGCTGCGAAACGTGGTCAACCTGTGCGGTGTGTTCAAATACTACCCGTTCTCGACTGCTGGTATCTCCGAAGGTTTGTTGGTTTGTCGTGGGAACATCACTTTGTCACTAACAACGTTCGTCAGCCACGGCGTATTTGAGTTTTACTGGTTTGTTGTTTTAAAGACCTCTTATTCACGTGAACCCACCGCAAGCCTAAATATGTCCTGTTTACGAGTTCTGGGCTAAGGTGAGGGTGAGGACCTGGTAACCGGTGTATGGTGTTTGTCGTGTACTTGAATACAGAATTGAGAAAATCAGAATAACGGTTTTCTGAGTGACACTAAGCAATCTCAGTTGATTAGACAAACAACAGCTTTCTATAGAGAATCAACATGCGTACATTAATGACTGCTATTTGGCCGCAGGCGAGCTTGGTTTTGATGAGCTGTTAAGTCCTGACGTTCCACGAATTCGGTTGTTTAAATCCTACACTCATTCGAACAACTTTTTTAGGTTACCACCTCTTACGAACTAGCTTATCGCCGTTTCTGATCGATAGGCGCCGATCGATCACAGCTCCGCTTGCAGCAGCTTGTACGTGAACTCTGACTGGCGGAACTTTCTGTAATCAGGAGGTCGCTGCAGTCTAATCTCATTACTACGTTGATTCGAAACAATCAAATTCTGACTGGAGATTTTACTTCAGTGATGCATTACCAGTCTGCTAGCTGGGGTTCATAGGCGATTGAACATCTTCGGCTAGGGATGGCCGATATACGTAGTTCGTTGTTTTTTGCTTCTAAAGGTAACTTTTTATGCCCGGTAATTAGTTCGTTCTTATCTGGTTTTGTTTCTTGTCCTTCTATTTAGTATGGCTGTAACTGACTTGTAACTCTGCAATTAAGTGCACATTGAAACTGGAGGCCTTCAAATTCGCTTTATAATAAACTTTAATTGAGAAGCCGCTCCGAACTTCTCAATTTGTGGTCAAGTTGAGGTTCTGTAACGTTTCCTCAACTTCTCAGGCTTTGTTGCTGTGTCACCCGGTTGCGAAACTGATCGTGACATGAAACACCCTATGGTTGGCGGCATCCGAAACGGATTAGCCTGTCACAGTGACCGAAGCCAAAGGACGCCTGCGTTTTAAACCATCACCCCAAGTGGCTTGCGCTGCACTACTTGCGATTCCACTCACACACCATATATCCGGTGTAAACCCGTAGGAATAAGACCAGTAGGTGTGTGAGTGAGGTCTTTGTGTCCAGCCGGCCAATGCTGGTTAGCCAATTGAATGGCTAGCACGAAAAGGAGACCCTTATCTCTCGGAAAATAAACAGTGAGAGAGACTGCAATGACAAGATCTATACTAGGAAGAAAGATGTATGAAATGCAATACAAGAAGCATTTCAGTATACGAGTGCATGCTAGTGCATTCCGGAGAGGATAAAGTTGAAAAACAAAACTCAAAGTTGAACTACAAGAAGATCAGATAGACGATTCATCATTCAGTACACCAACAAAGCTCAAGAAAAGAGTAGGTAGAAGATCACAGACACCCAAGTTGCTGAAAAGAGGAGCAGATTAGTTGCCAAACGACCATGGTCTTGGTCGATGCAATCATTATCAAAAATAGAATGGATATGCTGATATGACCTATCTGAGCCTAGCCTACTCGTTGTCTCTTCGCTGACGGTGCACTATGAGTACATTGGTGACCATCTAATCCCAAACGGCCATTGCATTCGCGGTCGCACACATCGCAACGCCATATAGTCATGTGACCACGACCTATGGCACCGATGGTTCCTTTGCGTACCGCGCGCTTTCGTTCTCGGCCGCTCAATAACTGCTCGTTGAACTCGAGGACGTTTGTCCGAATCGTATTCCTCCAAGCAGTCCGGTTCAACGCTAAGTCTTCTCAACATCTAAAATCAATTTTACAACGTGAAAGACTTACCTACACAGCATCTTGGTATCTCAGCTTTGGGCCACCAGGATTTCGCTTACCTGATCTCAGTTGTCCATACAGCACCTGTTTCGGGATACGGTCATCGCCGATCCGACGGACGTGACCCAGCCAACGAAGCTGATTCAACATCAGCACGGCTTCCATCCCGACCATGTCCGCTCGCCGCAGTACCTCAGTGTTCGGAACCATGTCCGACCACCGAATACCCAAGATGCGTCTTAGACATTGCAAATGAAAGTGGCTTAGATAGCGCACATTCCGCTGATACAATGTCCACGTTTCACTGCCGTACAGCAGTATAGACAGCACCATTGAGCGGTAGACGAAGGGCTTAGTGCTCGACTTCAGACTGTGATTCTTCCACACACGTCTTTCGAGACGACCGAAAGCAGTACTGGCCTTTGCCACACGAGCTCTCAACTCATGGTCCACGGACAGATCGGTGGACAAATTGCTACCCAAGTAGCAGAGATTTGTGCAGCTGCTGACAACATCTCCATTAACAAGAATTTGAGGGGAAGGTGCACAGACAGCACCTCCACCCGGAGAAGGCTGAAACACTCAGTGTGACTGTCACACACTTAATCGTCTTGAGGGAGGGGGTAGTCAAGCTACCAGTACTGTATTTATGCTGTAGGTCGTTGATAAATCAGTGGAAGATCAATACACTTTCAATAGACTGTCTTACTATTCGCAAACTGTTATCCCCCCATTGTCTAAATGATTCTTTTGAACTATCAGATACATTAGAGAACACGTGTCGGTGAGTTCACAAACTATGTGTTCGATTGACGTTGGTTCCCTTTTTTACGAACGTTCCTCTTCGTGAGACAGTTGAGTTTTTATGAGTTTATTCCAACGAAAACTGTGATATAGGTATGCTACTTGAATATCTTAGAGATCTCATTTTACTGTGTACAGAAAACACCAGGTTCAGTTTTGAAGACAAATAGGCGGAGTGGCTATGGGTAGTGCGTTAGACTCAATATTGGCCGGCATCTTCTTGGGTATGCTTAAACGGCAAGTCTCAGATAATATTGCCAAAGCCTTATTGTACAAACGGTATGTTGATGATATTTTGATTTTTACGGACACTCCCCATTTTGATTTACTTTTTAACCTTCTTAACTCTATTCATCCGAGCCTATCCTTGTCTCACGAAAGCAGTTTAGCTTTCTTGGATGTATTCATCACCAGGCGTGAGGATGGGACATTACAATGATCTGTCCATCGCAAAGCAGCATGGGGCAGACAATATCTTCAGTTCTCCAGCTTTGTCCTTATAGCATACAAGCGGGGTTTGGTCAAAACCTTATTTCATAAGGCCAGGTGTATTTACACTCCTGATATGCTGCAGATGGAACAAGAAGTGCTGAGAAAAACGTTACTGACATACGGATACCCTGAAAAGTTTATAGACATCCACACCATGATGAACAAATGCAAGAAGCCAGTGCAAATAGTTCGATCATTTCAAAGCATTTCAAAAACGATCATCTGGCAAACGGCGTCAAGCACAAATCGCAATGTGCCCAACCCGTACGCATGCGGCTGCCCACTTACGCTTGGTTCAAACCACCAAAAGACCCGTTCTACACAATCGCGAACGCAGTTTGTCTGACCATTCGATCTCTCACGTTGTCTATCAGTTCACTTGCAGTTGCGGTGACGTTTACGTAGGCAGAACTGACTGTCAGCTATTTCAGAGAATGACAGAACAAGTCCCGAACTGATTAAAACAACTCATAACGCAACAATCTGAAACCGGTGAATGCGTTACCCGAAACCCTGCATCATCGATTGCCAGACACCTCATGATAACCGGTCAGCAGGTTAACCCACGTAGATCATTCTGAATATTGTTACGCCATCAGAACCCGAAGCTACTGGCCTTTAGCGGAGCCATGTTGATCAGAACTCACCAGCCGATGCTATATGCACAAAAGTGGTTGAAGCAGCCCATTGGATTGCCGTGGCGGTGATGACATAATACGTGGTGTGATTTTATGCGTGTCCATACCCCAGCTATCTCTATTTGTCTGTCATATATAAATTGCATGTGTCACTTTTGCGACTGATGAGAGTAAACGAAATGTTAACATATCGCATTGATGAGGTTATTAAAAGGAACCTAGTGTTTCATATTAAGAGTATTTTCTACTGGTTGTTACCTATGTTATCACGCAGACACTGACCTGTTCTCAGTTCTTTGCCAACTGTGGCTTCATGCCCAACTTTGGATTATCACATTGTATTCGTATGCGAACCATGTACAGAGGTCACTGACTGGATCAACCGAGAGTGGTTTATTCCACGAGATGGTTCCTTTTTGGAGAGATGGACAACCCAGATCATGTGTCGATAATATACAAAGCGCTCTCTGGGAACATCGTTGAGGAAGTTCATTGTGATCATCTTATGTGATGCGTTTCCCCCTTTTGACGCCATACTTTTGAAACTACGGTTTTCACACAGTTTTTAAGTAGTTTATGCCGACGTTGTTTACAAATAAACGTGGTTATCTTCTGTAGAATAACAAGCTGGTTCGTGAAGCATCTGTTCCATGCTGTTCACCTGAAGACCACTGTTGATTTGTCACGCAGAAATTACCGACTGTATTAGGTGACTGAGATGAGTACATAGCACAGCGTACCTGTAAGCTACACTTAATTTACTCTATGGAGGGTCAAGTGTTGTTCACGCACCACCGTTGTCTATGATTTGAGGTGTGAAATGGCGACATAAGTGACACAACGTTGTCTGTTTACATATAATTTTATGTCTCGTATAGGTTGGACATCAGATTTAAAAGGACACCCTTGATGATCTCTTTAAAAATGAACTGGACTTAATTAAGAACAGAACTGTAGCCCATTATCGTGTCTGAGCGTTGTGCCCTAAGGTACCGAATTTCCTTTGAGGCCTCCTCCAGAAACGTGGCCCTTCGTGGTAGGATTACTGCAATCGAGTGCATCATGATCGAGATGTATAAGTGGTAACAATGCTGGTCACCAACCCTACTACACTGTGCTCAACTGTTACCTGTTGGGCTTCAGTGACTGACTTTATTCATCTCGCAGTATATCGCATGACTTTAAACACCTTCTACTACAACAACTGATAACTTTCACATATTTGTAGTTAGTAATTCATCTGAGAGTTGTAGTTTTTATGTGGGACTAAATGGAGTCCGAAAACCACTTCAGGTGTCAAAAGCACTGGGTACGCAATCTGATGAGTGGTATAACCACGGAATCAGGTGTATGATTCCGGTGAATTTTGACCATTATGTACATACTACTTGTTCCAACTTATTTATATTACGGAAATAATTAGTACGATATTTAACTGTGCTACCTGTGCCTCATTAAAATTGGTAGCCTTTTTTTTGCAGTTGTTATTGTTAGGTTCAGTTTTTCTCTGAAACCACCATTTGTTTGCAAACGTCTTGATCATCATGCTAAGTAACTGTGAATAGTTGTGAAACGTTGTTTTCCTGTCCGTCGAACTCGTAATGAATATGTATGTATGTTTTTGTATGATTTGAGAATGATGTGGAATTTATGGTTTGGAGGCCTAGTTGTGCCTCAGTTAAATACTATTTTGTTTATTTCTTCCTATAATTTTTTGTTTACTCCGGGCAGTCATGTAGTTTTTGTTTAGGTTGTTGAACAATTTCAATCCTTCATCCCTTTTTTCTGTCACTTTTGTTCTTCACTAGTTTTCCTTACTTGAATCCATTCTTAACCGCATTTGACCGTGATACGCGATACACTACGCCTGCGTTGTTCATCTTAGCCGGAATGTTAACTCCCAGATTGGTCACAGTTGGGGTTATTGTTTTAAATTTGCAAACTATAGTTTATATTTCATCGTTCGTATAACATTTTACTTGTCCTGATTTGCTCGATCGTTAACCCGTTAGCGTAATCCAGTTGATTACACCTTACTAACAAAACTGATCCGAATCTGTGCATCCAGATTCAACTGTAAAATCGTCAGTGCAACTTCGCGTAGCGCGGTTTGTGAAAGCGTATCGAGTATGTGCTGTACTCGGTATAGCCACATTGTGCTACTTATATTGTTGGTTCTCATTGCCCACATGTGCTCACTTTTGGCCATGTCTGTTTATTGGCAACCTGTGTGATCAACGCCGAACTCGTTGCAAGATTGAACGGCAAAATGTATGTATACAAGTTGGCGACACAGAAATGATCAAAAGTCACCTTATCGATACATGTGCAATTTGAAAAACGCGAAAATACTTGGAAGAGTAAATACGGACGGCTGATAAGTCTGGGGACCTAGACGGAATTTGTGAATCTTTCCGAGGCCGGAATAATGAATCTGTCAATCGATCGAGTACGTCTTCTCATCAACAGACAAGTCAAATTACTGATGAATAGTCGGGGAGTTAGTTACTTTCAAGTTGAACCTCACCCACAATTGATCGCAGCTGTTACATTCCCATAGACTTTCCAGCCGGCCTTTTTCGAAAAGAAGCACTAGACTCGCTCTCATTATAGCTCATCAGTAGTGCTTATCCTTGCTACGGCTAGGATTAGAACTCCGGCCATGCTTTCATGAGGCAGCCGTGTTGACCGCTGTGTCACTGTGTCACATTAGGCACGACCGAATTATCATCGCTTGTGAACCCTCAACTCGATCGGAATTAACAGACAGTAACTGTCTCCTATCAAGACGATCGGATTGTCTGGGCAATACTCATAAGCGAAAGTAGTTGAGCGTTCACGTGTGGTAATTCGGTCGTGCCTAATTTGAGGTCATTGGCGCAGTGGTAAACACGGTTGCTTCATGAACCGCGTGTCCGTGGTTCAAGTCCCGGCAGTGGCGAGGATATGCACTACTGACAAGCTCTAATGGGAGCGAAAGTCGAATCTAGTGCTTCTATTCGAAAGGGGCCGACTGGAAAGTCTATGGGAATGCGACAGCTGCGGTAAATTGTGGGTGAGGTTCAACTTGAGACAAGTCAAATGCAGGAAGGGGCATGTTATCACGCTTACTCCAGGCTTGTTTCACTGATTGACCTTTGACCACTTGAACTGTTGACCTTTATGCGTTTCTCTTTCCTATTGTTATTCAACAATCTTATCTATAAGGGTCCCAAGCTAATCAACTTGCCTCATGCGCAGCTGCACTGACCCTTTCGCTTAGCATGACGACAAGACGTTTGGAAGCTGAACAGCCGGTTCCGGTAACAACCTAGCGCCAGCAGCATCCACTGTCCAGCCACGCAGACTTTCAGCCATTACCAGTCTTTCTACACTTGCCTGCTTTGTGTTCGAATTCATCTATCGTAATCTAACGCGAATACATCGTTAATATTCCACCGCTTTTCATGGATTACGGTTTTGTGTCAGACGGCTTGATTTCTAGGGTGAGATGCGTTCCTTACCAGCATGCTTCCATTCATTTGGATCTAAATATCTTTCATTCTTCATTTGCGCTGTTTACATCGGTTTCGTTGTTGTTTTTTCTTAATACCCATCCTGTGACAGAATCCATAATGTGGTTCTTTCTTGTTTGTTGTTTTCGAACAGCGATGTCACACGCGACATTTTTCCGTTTTGCGTCCAAACCACTCAGCAATAGTTTTTTTGGACATAACTTGAGGTGCCGTTTGATTTAACACGTACAATTGTCTGCTCAGTGGATTAGCGCGAGTGTTAACACAATTGATCAGTACCGTCTGTCTTTAGAGACGTGGAAACAATGTTTTTCGATCCTATTTACGTTACTGTCAGCTATGTTTGACTAGCAAGCAGCTGATCTAATGTTTTCAATCGGCTGTTAGAATAACGCTCTCAACGAGTAGAAAAAGTAATCAACGTGGTAAATCTGTCGTCTTCTAATCTACGATTTACCGGATGCAGGTATGCATCCCAGGCTGTTCTAGTGCACCTTCACAGTATCCGACACTGCCGAATGCTGTTGTCCAACCTCAGCTGTACTGGGTTCGTTCAACCGGTCCTTCACTTCCTCACTGTAGTTAGTTTACCTATCAGTCATCACCAACCACGAAGGTTTTTCTTAATGCCACTTTTCACTGTGGGTTTTTTGTTCTTCGTACAGGACCTGCTATTAACGATGTCACGTTCCAGGAATTGGAAATACTTCTTCGTTTGATTGCTTCACATGAGCCAGTCGTTCGTGAGGCTTTGTCTAGCGGACGATTGTT
The DNA here is from genome assembly GCA_014338405.1 of Paragonimus skrjabini miyazakii. Lineage (NCBI taxonomy): Eukaryota > Metazoa > Platyhelminthes > Trematoda > Plagiorchiida > Troglotrematidae > Paragonimus > Paragonimus skrjabini miyazakii. The sequence goes on along the minus strand of JTDE01021518.1, from coordinate 3,422 downwards.
GGTAGCTGAAAATGGTCAATCTTCCCCATGTTTGGACTTACGTCTGACCGCGAGCACCCTGGTTCAACTGATCAAACGTGAACTGGTCGGTTTTCACAGTCTACTTGTGTGCAGTTTAGGATGCATTGCTATCGTTGGTGATGATTTTGAGATGAAAGAGGTTGAAATTACATGCATGATTTGAGTTATTTCTGATTGACAGCCTTGATGGTTCAAACTGATGTTTTGTGTATATGTGACGGAATATAGTTTTGCCGGGTCACTGTCACTTTCTACTTTTTCAGCATCTTTGAATTAGGATGGGACAACAACCAGCTGGTCAGTTTGTATATGACTCGGATCTAAGACATATTTGTTTCACTACTATAGTTTATTTTTTTCTGGCCTTATCTCGTAAGCACCTCACAGAGTCGGTGTTGTTGTTAGGAAATTGTGTTCCAAAAATCCACTTTCATTGATTTACGTGAACTATTCGGATCTGGTTTAACGTTCATAAATAAATGAACGCTTTTGCGTTTTTTCAAACGGAAATGATAGACTCTCGCTAGTCAGTTGTAGACGACAACTGCTTCTGGAATAGGAGCTGAGCTTGTGACATTGTATCAATGTAACATTTTCGTTGTTCGGCGACTCATTACCACAGCACGCGCATATATATATATATAATGTGTATATTTATTGTGCACGTGTTATGGCACCGAGTGGATGAACTCACTTTACACTGAGGTCATTTGCCCCATCATTACATTTTAGTTAGCAGTGCTACTCTTTAGCGAACGATGGTAAACTGTGGTATTCAGATGGTTCTGATGCATGCTTTATTGATTTATATTCACAAATTGGAAACATCGTTGCGATTGTTACTATCGATTTTTCCTTACCATACCACTTCGGTCCGGTTCTTCCAGGTTGATGTTTCGCATTAGTAATGTGAATGTTTTCATCGCGTTTACCTTATGTGTACTCAACAGCTCTCGGTCAAATTGAATTCCATCACTTAACAAGATATTTCGGATAGTCTTGGGGTCTACATGGCGACTAGTAGTTATTTGTCAACTCTAAGTGAATTTCCGTACTGGGTTTAGGCGATGCTGAATGCTATAAATCCGTCCAACCCTCCGATGTTTTAAACAGTTTTTTTAGCCTCGCGCAAGGTTTTAACACTGATGGTCCACACATTGTTGGTCACTCCTGCTACGGCTTATAGCCTGTTCTGTTTGTTCCATTTATTCAGGTCGACTTGGTCGTTATCGAAGGTATGGGCCGAGCAGTGCATACTAATTTGCACGCGCGCTTTCGTGTTGATTGTCTGAAGGTCGCTGTGATCAAAAATGCCTGGTTAGCTCGTCGACTCGGTGGCAAATTATACAGCGTAGTATTTAAATTTCAAGCTACCTCGCTGCTGTCGAAGGATGTGAGTCGTGAACAAACCCCTACAACCATTGCGGAGAACACGCTAATTGAAATTTGAGCATTCTGGTCAATATGTTTACATTTGATTTCTACCATTGTTTTTCCAAATGTATGCTTCTTCCGATAATTTTATTACCTTTACCATTTGGAACCACTTTTATAAACTCGAATTGTGTTTTCAAAATTTATTTATTTACAGGTTCTTTTTCCAGTACCTGCGCAAAATAAAGTGATAACTTCAATGAACATTTTGTGCTGCTTTTGTAAAAACTAGATATGCTACTAATTGTTTGTAAGTAGTATATGGTTCTCGTGGATTTCACAGATGGTATGGAGGATGTTTAGCTCGCCAGTTAATCCACCGATGTGAAATTCCCAGTATATGTACCGTGCCGAGCAAGCTGGACTAATGTGAGCTGTCTTTTTCCAGTGCATGCCATCGCTTGTGTACCTCTTGTGCGTACGCGTCCGTACGCTCTCCGAGAATGTGTAGAGCACTGTATTCTAGAAGAAATAAATAGCTGAATTTATGTTCAATGCAACTGTCATTATATAGACTATTCCAACTTTCCAGAGAACAAAGGATTCTAGTTTGTGGTGATGAGTTCGAATTGTGTGTGAATAATGAAATAGGATTATGACAGTATAACTGAACAGGTTATGCAGCATCGTATACTACCGTTAAACAGTGGAAGCTTGGAAAGTTCGATTGATCACAATGGACACATCTTGCACAACAAATGTCACTTGATGCTAGAAACTGTCGCGATAATTATTAGGGGCGGCGTTGTGGTTCTGGATGAGCTTTTATACGTTCACATTGAATGGTTTTCTCTGCTCTTAATATCATTTTTTTTCTTCACAAACGGATTAACTCTATCGGGACCAGCTTCGCAATTGATTTGATTTATCGATAGTGGTTGATCGGATCGAGATTCCAATCAACTGCTTTCGTATAGAAAGCCAAAGCTGTTTGTTTTATAGGCTATCAGATAGGCTAGTTGAGCAAAACTGTATGCAAATCTAAATGTTTACTATTGGTCGTTGAGTGCTAGCCTCATTATGAGTGTCTAAAGGAATTATCATCATTTCATAATTTGACCCTCCGGTCGTGTGCACTGAAAACGGTAGACGTTTTGAGCTATATTCAATTTCCCAGTTAGGTGTTACCAAGTTTCCTATCTAGTACTTAACTCGAATATTTTAGATCTTGTTTATTGATTACTGTTTCAAGTGACATACACCTGGTCGTATTTTTTTCTTCATAGTTTTGATGTAACCATATAGAATCTATTTGTAATGTTTAAATGTTTTGTTTTAATTTGTTGGACTGTATTTAAACTCACTTTGACTTATCGACCGCAACACAGGCAACACGCGACGGGTGGACCTCATCCCAAGTTTTGTTTGATTTTCTCTATCTTCGTAAGATTCTTTGGCTTCAAACAGACTAGCCAGGGGTACGAACGCGATTCCTTCTAGGTCGTCTGATAAAAGCATATCGTGGTCCATGATCACAAAAGCAACGCATGCGGCCGGGTGCTTCATTTCCTCCTGGGTTACCGTGCTATATAGCAAACAGTTATGCAGAGCAAGTTTTGAACAAAATGTGGCTTGTCAGTGGCTAGCGAATATTCATTACCAATAAATGTTATTCAAAGCTTGTTTATTTCTGGTAATCTCGGATGCACTGAATCAACTGAGTCTCCCTTTGTTGGTTGCTCTATGGTCAACCAATTCCCATCCTAGGGTATTATGATACTTCATTCTCGTTTATGTCTTAGTTATTTTTGATTGATTAACACGAAAGTCCTGATCAATTCACTTTTGACTATTAAAGTTGATGTTTCAATTTATTAAACATCCGGTATGTGAACGTGCTATGTAGACAGTGTGACGAGAGTGTGTATGCGTTGCTGTATTAAAGTCAGTTGTGTGATTTTTCATGGAGTGATGAAACACTTTAGTTTTGGCCTGGGTAGCCAACCATTTCGCCCGTTTAATTTTTT
>JTDE01021517.1:23249-36006 GCA_014338405.1 Paragonimus skrjabini miyazakii | reverse complement strand
AAGTGCTCTAATTAAGATTGGTTGTCCCTTCCGGTTAGTTGGACCAATCGCGTTCTAGCAGTCAGGTCCAAGTTTTAACATGGAAATCCTAATGCACCAAAGTGATTTGCTTTAGCATGAAATGGAAAATCTTGTGCCTAAAATGGGAACAGATATGTAAAATGGTATAGATCCATCAAACATTTTCGTATCTAGAACACCTAGTGTAACCCAGTCCCGAAAAACTACGATTTCGATCTCCAGACGATCAAAAGAACGAAAACTTTCCACCCACATTAATAAGCCTGATTGAGAGCATGAAGACAACTTGGTAATTTGGTGTAATGATTCTAAAGTTTCAATCCTCTCGACAGATTACATCAACAACCCGATGAATAAAAAGGATACAGAGTAGTTAGCCAGCGCTAGTTTTTAACATCTTCTGCAACATCGTTACACTAGATGTCTCTTTTTCCGAATCAGAATTGGTCTCACAAAAGATATAGGTACTCATAGTGACGCTTTGCTGGGAAGTCCCATATCTTAACACCTAGCTTCCGGTCTCCTTCATCCGTTGCTAGAGCTCCCAAATTTCGCACTGTAAAACGGACAGATCGGAAGACCCCTTGGGTGTCAATGCTTACTGTACTTCGGAAAAGAATCCAGGACAGCAGTCAACGTATCCAATTGACAGCGCCTGTTCCGATTAGAAAGTACTGCAACCACTACCGAACTGACCGTAGTGAGTATAATCCTCAGCACGTCAGCCGCATCGGTAAATGGAATACCCGGTACCATCCGCTTGACAAAATCTGTTAATAAAAGATCTAAACGGAAAACCTTCTGAAATCTATTTATTGTAACTGTTTATGTCCGAGTCCAGTTTAAGTCGCAGGTATGAGATGGCGCAACATCTCTCGGAAACTGCCGGACAAATGCTACAACTGTGCACGCCCAATACAGGCTATTTTTACTCGCCACTGGTAATAAAAATAGTACTTTCCTTCTCCGGACCACATTGCCGTTACCTATAGGTGATATAACTCGATTCAGAACTGACGTTCGCATTGAATAGTCAAATTGCATTCAGGACATACTTTAACACGCCGTAGATCCGTTCTTAAGTTCACCGGACAATGACGCCACCGATCGTTACAGCTGACTGTCAAGAAACTCACCAGCCTGGTGACAAAGCATAAGCACCAAACTGGCCTGGAATGCAAACGTATAAAACCCAACCCCGAAAATCATAACTGATGGACCTAAATATCACAGGCCAGTCATCAGGCGCGCGCGACATGATACACAGAAAGCTCGTCCGTGGATTAAACAAGCATCTGATTCCAGTGAAGTCCTTAGAGTTGTTAGATGTCAGGTGGAACATTTCTCATGACAGTCCATATAATAGTGAGGCATAGTCAGATCGCCGATAGCGGGGTTTGACCAATTGAGAAGGTTAATAAAATGAAGACCGCGTCTGAATCAGGAAGCTTAACTGTGCCACTTATCCACGGCGTCCATCTGTTAGTGTAGTTAACAGCGAGGCAGACGGCACATTAAGCGGAACAGTTCGATAATCATTTTAACTGGTCTCTTATTTCTAATGTCACTGTTATAAACTTGCACTGTAGTGCTCTGGATGACTGTCTGCAGTATTCACAAGATGCCAGCGTAGACATCTTACGTGGTAGAAGACTGATCTCGACTATTCTGATACCAAAGTTTTAAACAGCACAGACATCTGATAAGTACACCGCAGCGCGCTTTTCAGCCCTAAAGTACGAAGCGATTGTGCAACGCGGCTGTGATTACGTAGAATGAGTGTTCAATAAAGAAGTCACAGAGGTTTGCAGTGTTTCTCCATAGAGGTAGTATATGTACTTGGAAAGTTGTATCAGCAGTCGCGAAAGTATAGGGGATAAAATAGAAGCTCATATCTTCAAGTTTACGGCGGGATTCGTCAATCTGGAACATCCCTCGCCGCAGACGGGCATCGTTCTGAAGCATAAGGGTGGTGTACATAGGGCGACTGGGAGGGCTGTGCCACTTAACGGCTATGAAAACTGGCTAGTGAAGATAGATATGAACCGTCTTCAGGTACTTCACACCGTTGTCTGCGCTCGGAAACTCGCATCGGGTGGCACCAACGCGTAGATCACGAAGAGACTAAGGAAACAGGTATCTGACAACCAGTTCCGAGCGAGTTCCTTTGTTCGATCCTTAAGCACGCACGAACTGAGATGTACTAAGGGTGTCAGCTCGCAGTTTGCTAAATCGAACATTAATCACCGGGACCGCGCCCAACTGACGTGATGTGTGAGGTGAACAGTTGACGTGGCGTGGAGAAATGAAGTCGTCCACCAAGGGTTTCGTCAGCGTAGGTCAGGTTCTGCACTGGCTGGGAACCTTGCCACTCATACAGTCGGTGACTGGAGACCTTAGGCGAGATGTCGGTCAAACGGACTCACTGCCTTGAATGTTGTCGTTGTTTGGTCAAGTTATCAGTGAAGTGAATCCAATTAAAGAAGAAGACTAGTGAAAGCCACAAGGAAGTTGTCTTTCTGAAGGATCCTAACTTCCGCTTACAACTCAGCTATCTGTTTGCAAGACGTAGATATATTGATGTTGAATAATCGGTTGCGGACAAAATCGTTTCTCCCAATCGGATTCCCCTCTTTCTTTTTCGCTTTCATTGTTGAAGCTTGACATTCTCTTCATGATTGTGTGTCAGTTAAAGATCAGTACGAACCACTAGTATGCTGCTGTTCATAATGACGATGAGCTATTGGGTTCACACATATTCACGTTGCTAACGTGGTAATTGTAGAAGGTAGAGACCAAATTTAATGTAGGCTCCATCAGGTTAATCCATTCAGTAGGAAGCACATACGTGAGCCCTTTAGAAGCATGTTAGTCTTGGGATATAAGCATGAAATAGTGAGGCGAACACACACGCTCGAACACTCCAAATAGATGAGCATGGGTAACAAAACAAACCACAGTTATACTGAACTGCCAGTAGCGATTATGATTCGAATGCTCGGTATTGAAAACCTGTGAAAATATTGTTTCTCACGCTCAGAGATGTATTCATATCAATCAAGCAAACGAAGTGCCACAGATGAGTCCAACAAACAAGAATTTTAACCCATAGTAAATTATGCGGTGAGCGGCGGCCCGAGCCACAGTACCTTTTGGTCAGGCTCATGGCTGTTGTGATGATGATGACGCCGTTAACTCAGAGAAATCATTTTATGCGGGTTTTTTACACAGTAATCATGAAGGTATTGTTTAGCTTCCGTTTCAAGTGTACTGTGGAAATGATGCCTTTAAGTGGCAAACTGAGAACAGAAAATCAGCCTGTTGCACTGACAGCCAATCCTACTATTCATCGTGCGTCTCGCTTCGTCAAAAAAGTTCATCGTCCTCGTTCTACCTACACGACATTACTTGGCTTTATTAATTAGCTGGCAACAATATATGCAGACTTCAGGAATTTGTCTGCTAACGTCTCGTAGGCTTAACAGCATCTAATAGAAAATCAAAATATTCCGTTTCTCAAACAATTTCACATCCTAGTAGTAAGGCGTAAACAGGAGAGACACAACAGGAGGTTCTAGTTTACGCTTTGACCATCGGCGACATAGCTCAGTAATTATGGTGGCGACTAAATGATACATCATATCCAGCAACTAAAACAGTTTATGTCTACGTGATTAGGTAATACTAGAGAAGCCAATCACACTGAAATCAGTATAGCAATCTGAAACGACCGCACAATTTTGTCGCAGATATTTTTCATATACTTATGCATAATTTATTTCTTATCAGGGTTATCCAAACAAAATTTAGTCTGCAGCTTTCCAGTTAAATCTGATCATTTGTTGTGAAAAAACATTGTTGTGGTTTTGACAATACAAGCCTGCATAAATAATGGTAGCACAGTTATATGGCAAAGTGCAAACACAGTAGTGCAGTTCAAGCATGTCCAATTTGGTCAGTAACCACTTCGTCTGAGAACGAAAAAATTGCAAGTCATGTCTAGATCTAAACTCGATAGCCAACTACAAGTGTGTAGCCGTATTTTTTGCTTTTCGTTTGTTCACTAGTTTTTACAAATATATCACCGTTATGTGCTAACGGAATCCTCGAAACTGCAAGTCCGAATTCACGAAAACCGGTCGATAGAATTACAGGACGTCAGTATCATTCAAATAATTCTGAAGAAAAAACACAATAGTAAACAACCAACAAACCATTTGGAATATCACTGACCATGAACATTTATGACGACCATGTTTGTAAGTAGAAAGGCTTGCAACTTCAGGATAATTAGTACATATCCTTGTCACGGCCGAGAATAAAACTCCGGCCACTAATGACGAGCTCTAATGAGAGCGAAACTCGAGTCTAGTGCTTTTGCTGTTCGAAAGGGGCCGATTAGAAAGTCTAGGGGAATGCGATAGCTGCGAACAATTATGGGTAATGTTCAATTTACATAAATAATTATACACACATGTGCAGTTTCACCTTTGATACAGAAGCCTTTTCAAAGCAAATGAATCAGGTGCAAATCGTGGGGGCATTCACAGCAGGCTAAATGAAACTAGAGGAAACTTAAGATGTGTCTAGTGGACATCGACAGGGATCAATACAACGCGCCAATAGTGCGATGGATCGGAGGCATGAGAGTCGGGGCGGGAATAAAACCGATGCAGCTGGTCAGTTTGCTTAATACCTAAAGCCCCCCTGATGTGTAAGATTTCACGTGGCGCCAACTAGCTATGTGCATACAACGAAATGTAGGGAATGTGTACAGGTTCACATTGGACAGACAGCAGCAACAATCAGAATTGGAATGACATATATCTTTATTTGTTACTCACAAAACGCTTCCCACTCTCGTGGTATTTGAATCTAGAAACCTGTGTTTGGGACCAGATGAGAACAACCAACCTGAGGAGGCATATTGAATCAACTCTATCGGCGAGTTTCATTGCGACCTTATAACTACATTTTATTCTTGGTCCACAGAGTAAGATCTTACTAAGGCCGAAGTGATTGACGCTGACGATGTCCAAACTATCTTGTCGAAGAACCCAACGGACTTCAGCTTTGATGAAACTAACCACACGTTGTCCCAAATATTTGGCAACCAATCATTCCTGTTTAACAGACGCTATCAGCAACTGAAGCTCGTGAAGGTCAAATAAGCTGGAACAGTTAATCGGAAGTGCGGGCGATTCAAGCTTCGCATAATGAAAAGCGTCCGGTTATTCTTTGTGGGTTCCAGACTCCACAAGAAACAGATAATAAATTTAAAACAGTTCATTCCCTTCAGAAGTTTGAACAAAACAGTCAGAAAACGAAAACTGATAGATGCAAGCATTTCGTATTGACTCATCAGTACCAAATTTACAACAACATGAAACGGTTTTTTTATAGCGAACAGATAGGGGGGTAGGGTGAATGAATGTCCAGACATGACACTAGAAGACGTCATTGTTGAATGTAAACATTTCGTAAACCCTAAGCATGACACCGTTTTCGGCGAACAGAAAAATTACACCAGCGTTTACACAGTGTTCCTATTAGGGTTGCATCAAAGCCTGAATGAGATGCCCCAGCGATACTTTCTATCCCATACTGTCAGTGCGGTGGATGGCAATACGTCGGCTGCCGCCCTTCCAAGCGTTGTCGATGCACCCGCTGATCTTGAAAGGGCCACGAAGAAGATCACTGGCGTTTAAAGAAGCATCAGGATCAGACTAACAGGTACTCTCGCAAGTCATACAAGCCTTGCCTTCTAAGAGTACTGGTCATTCTTGTGACAAGGAATGACAAACATGTAACCCACAGAAAGTACGTTAGTCTTCACCAACGGCAAGCCAGTCAGAAAACAGTTCGAAACGGCATTTGAAATGGCGTTAATCTCGGACCACACATCATTGTGCCATACATATGTGCACTAATGGATAGCAGTTTCGAAGATAAGAGATTTCATGCTCTGTGTTACTAATTTACACAATTCTGAGTGTCAACTCAAACCCATAGAAGCACAACACAGTAAGTGGGAAAATCAGTAAGGAGAACCAGAGAAAAATAGAACAAGGTGGGTGACCGCAATAAAAAAGAGGATTTTTGTGATCCTTGTTAATTCTCGCGACTTCGCATTCGCTTCGATGGTTCGCACATCAAAAAAAAACTTTTCAAGCAGAAATCTGCGCGAAGGTAGTCGGAACACAAAAAGACACTAAGCATAAGACAGTTGACACTAACTTCAGTTTGCAGTCAAATCCTTTTGACTTGCTGGCCAGTGACACTCAGAGTTTGCATCCCAGCCATGAAAAGATAGTCAGGATGAAATTAGACTACAGGTTTTTCATACCCATCACCACGAAATGAACCACTCACAATGTGTTGGGGTATTTTACGCGTGCAAAGCAACACCGCGCGCGGTCGTAATATGCACCGTGCTCTTCAATGACAGACAGGTATCACGTAGGTGCCGATCGTCCAACAACAGATCGCGGAGGACGTACATAAATACTTATCAGTACGGTCAGCATTAAAACAGTAGAGATATGGACCGTTAATCCACACGAACCGACAAAATGTCCCAAGTGATAATGAAAACAAACAAGTCAACTACAGAATGCTCATTTAAACGGTAACGGCACAACGATAACTGCTATTGTAAATGGCAAACTGATGGACTCATGTTGCCCAGACACGTGACCTGATCGGATGACATTTCTGGAAGATGGAGCCGAGCTCTCGTATCTCGGTCAAATGGCAACATAAAAAAGGTAGAAATTCAATGCAGATTGAAGCAAATCATACACTGCAGGATAATATGCTTGGTATGTAATTACTACCATATGAAAGACTGTAATAAAATGTCTGAAACAACACCTACGCATGATCAACTCGTTCCTAAGGACGGTCGAATAACCGGCAGTTTGGCTGCATCCAACAGTCGTTCCAGAAACCAAGTTACTATTCAAAATAATCATTAACGTGTTTATTAGACCCATAGCGTGAAATTTTTAGACTAATGGATCATGAGAACGAAAAGTATGCTTGATGTCAACACAAATTAAAGTTCAACCAAGCTGATACTAGTGATGTTTTTCTGTTGTCCCCTAGTCTATAACAATGAGTCCATTCTTTCAGAAAATGAATTGACCAGGTCAGCGGAACCGGACATGTCCAACAGAGGAAAAAAAGTTCCATAATGTTATCTACGAGATAACAAACTCTCTTAAAATGAATAAACGTTATCACTATGGCGAACATAAACAAACCACTGAGTATCCTGTAAGAATAAGGCGGCAGTCACAAAACACAAATGAAGCAAGAATACATCGGTGACAATGATAAAGTCTGTAGCCGTAAGTTATTATAGCCTACAGTGAGTCGAAATTCTGTGACTCTAGGAGTCCATTTCCCGATGCGGATGACCGGGAAGTATCCCGCTTATAAAGACCAATAACTAAATTTACACATTAGCACAGCTTTTTTGAGGCATGTGCAAAAATATACACACTGATGAAGTAGGGGTAGAGAGGTTGTGGTCATTGGATGGCTCGAGAGCTTTGTACATCCTCCTCATACGTGTATCCTAAACGTAATTTGTCTAACGAGATAGGCGAGGCCATTGATAAATCAATTTCTCTTGTGGTACTCGTACCAAAAGAGTGATATCTATGGTCAACATAATGGAAAAAGTGAACATAACCATACCGGAATGCGTGAAATATATACACAAGCTTAAAGACAGTCGGCAACTTATTGGTTTTAGACTGAATGATGAAAAACAGAGTGGGCACGCGTGGTTGACGGTTACAAGACCGTTGGATTGATGGGAAATGAGAAGGTCGAATGACACCGGGGATTAGGTGACAAACATTCTGATAAGCGATTATGACAATGGCATTGGATGATAATCACGTGACAAAAGTGGCAAAAGCGAATGCGACTGATGACCGATTGAGGATAACAAGTTGAAAACGAGAAGGACAATCTATCGCAGCCAGGTTGGTACGCCGTCAGACGCACGGACGCCAGTCGGTGGAGTTGATCAAACCGGGGACGATTGCCTCGCGTCGAATGCCCCAGAATCGACGTGGCAGGAGGTCTGATTTGACCGCGTTGAATAGCCAACCAAGGTGCTGCGAGCAGTTGGCACAGTTGGCGATAGTCCAGCTGTAGCTGTAAAAAGTCGGGAAACGACGCACATAAACACACACTAGTAGCAAGCACATTTTTTGAATGGATTTCATGATGAAAGAACAGATAAGAGTCGATACGGCGATCTTCATTAAAAGTAGACCAGTTCAGTAAACATAAGCGAGAACGAAAACTGCCAGTTACAGGATAAGCTCTCAATGGTTGTGCTTTACATATGTTTTGACCAACGCTGAACAGGGATGACAAATGGAGGTGACGAGCAGCACCCGAGCGGTTCACACTAGATATGGATCTTATTCGGGACTCATAACATATTACGTATCTACAATCGCCCATATGGCTCTTTCTAAAACAAAATATTATTCAAAATATCGACTTTTACACGAGCCCATACGTTCCTAACAAATAGGTTTCAATGAACAACACAAACTGAGGAATGGACACTGGCGAACAACATAAGACCCATATAGGAACGGGTGAGAATCGGTGAGTGGGTAAACAAGCAGTATTGAGCAAAGATCATGACAATTGACAGGGCAGCAGAAAATAATGAATTGCACTAATTTATATGCATGAGTGGTTAGTCAGCCAGCGTAAATACGGATTTGGTTTGGATATTGTTAGGAGACGATGTCATCAAAACAACCTAATCAGGTGTTCGGTGACGGCTGGCGGAAGCATTCATCAACAAAGCACTGGCCTGCAAGTCGATCCAACCAGGAGGAGGCGCGAAAGTGAGTGTGGGTGTCGCGCAAGTTCGATGAACCAACCAGAGCGCAACGGCTATGGAATTGGTCCTACTCGGCCACTTAGTCGTGAAGCGACCTAAACAAGCGAACAGTGGTTCAACGCGTAAATGGCCATAGTTGGCAACTATTTCATGCTATATGTTTACACGCATTTGATTCATTTGTCGAACTTGAAGTCGGCAATACAGCGTGTTTTCCCGCAGTCGTATTCTTCCTGACTCCGCGTTAGCAGACTGGGTGAAGCCGCATAGCAGGGATCCAGGTGTAACATTCAAGTCGTAATAGAACACTTGGTAGAAGAAAGGCGTGTTACATCAGATATAAACACATGTAAGAATTTCTTGTTTTCAGTCCTCTCCGGGCGAAGATGCTGTGCATAAACCTGGAATCTGTATCAATGGAGACAGTGTGAATAGTTGCACTGACCTGCTATCTGGGTGGCAATCTGTCGATAAGTCTCTCCGTGGACCTCGAATTGCCAGCTCGCGTGACGGAGGCTAACACTACTTTTGGACATTCTGAAGAACGTGTCTGGAAGAACCGCAGCTAGGAGAAAAAGGTCAGACCACTTGGCTATTGCTCAACAGTGCTGTCTACGTTTCTGTATGACTATGAAACCTAGACACTGTATGAACGGAAAGTGTGGCACTTGAGCTCCTCCCATCTGTAATGTCAAAGACATATCTTGAGTATCCAATGGTCGGACATGGTTCCGATCACCAGAGTACTTCGGTGGGCAGACATGGATTGCATTGGAACCATGCCGATGCTCAGTCAGCTTCGTTGGCTGAATGGGCGAAGAACAGATTCCAAAACATCTATCGTACGGGCAAGCAAAAGCAAGTAGGCGAAATCCTGGTGGTCAGAAGCTTACATACCAGAATGAGAGAAGTTTGTCGCGTTGTATTGTCGATTTCAGATCTTGGGAGGATATAGTATTGAACCGGAAGGTCTGAAAGAAATCGACCCGGACGGGCGTTCGAAATTTCAATCAGTAACAGTTGCGCAGCCGTGAATTCAAGCGCGCGGTAGGCAAACGACCCATAGGTAGTACAGACCACGGAAACATGACTATATGGCGTTAAGGTAAATGCGGTTGCGAATGCACTGACCGTCTCATATTATTAACGTTAACGTACTTGCAGTACACCGTCAGCGAACAGACGATGAGTGTTTTGAGCGTAAGCAATTTATGCCGATTATATGTTTCTTCGTTCGTGTCAAAAAGCGACCACCGTCACTTGGCAAATCACTTGCTCTTCCTTTCAGTAATCTTGGTTATTATGGCTTCCTGCGGAGTGTTTGAGTGGAACCACAAGTGGTATAGCAAAAACCATTTGTGATGACTGTTATGCCCTTGGCTTCGGTCATTGTGACATGCTATTCCAAAAAAGAGACCGCCAATCGTGTGTGGTTTTATTCTTGGACTCATTGACAAACAGTGTGATGTTGCTAATATAGGCATAGTCAACTGGAACATGTGTTTGTAAAACTACACCGAACTTTTGTACAAAAGTTGTGAGGAAATATGTGGATTTCTCGCAATCAGAATTCTACCAAACATGGCAATATTCTTTCGGACTCCAAGACACCGGATTAGATGAGCGGCGTATTCAACAAATAGCCTTGTTCGAAGAAGAGAGATCTCAAGTGGTATGACCACAGCGTGTATCCCGAAGTCCGGATGAGATGTTTAGAATCCGTCAAAACATCAGACAAAAAGGACCATCCACGAGACAATGACCGACGGAAACTGAAAAAGTTTCGCGCGTGGTCTTATTCGCAAGCTACCCTGGAAACTATATTCGATCGTTGAGGAAAGCGAAGCCGTTTACGGTGAGGTTACATTTGTCGGTGTCGTACCACAAAGACATCTGCTCGCCGTGTGCGCAGGAAACCCGATTAGTGGTGGCGGATCTACTCCCAGTTTTACATTACTTACAACGTCCGAACAGTGTAAGCTCATCCACTTTACGGTCGAACCAAATTCAGTCAGCAACTTTGGTGTTGATGCGACCGTTCTAGTTACCCGAGGACAAACTAAGACATGAAATGTGCTAATCCATGATGACACATTGCAAATAGAATGTTCATAACGAAAATTACTCGTCGGCGGAATCCGACTGCCTAACGGTTTCAGTGATTGAGAACAATTTGACTAAACAGGATAAGCAGAACACAATCGTTAAAATCAAAAATATTGATAATTAAGACAGAACAAAACGGCAAGATTATTTATCAGGTGATACAGATTAGAAACAGTTATGTCCCCGGATAAACTTAGAACACGCAAGTAGAATTACGTAAGATGTACTCTGCAGAGACATTTCGAACGATCTCTTCGGTTACGATACACGGACTATGATCAATAAACATGCAGCAATTTAAATAAGTGTAAAATAGGAATGAGTCAACAGCTGCGATAGAAATAGCACACAGTACCAGTCACGTTCGAATGGGCCATCATTAATTAAAAACACGCAAACAAAATTCAAATTTCAAACTGGTCGAATAGGAAACTAACGGTGCAGACAATATCAGTCTTACAGTAAGGCACGCGGAAATAAACGGAAACTAATAGGCAGTCCAACATAAAGCTTAAGACAAGAGAAGGAAATGAACTTAAGTAAACGGTACAACTAAAACATTCAAATAATAACAACACTTAATGAATAATATTGACCCATGACTGCTAACTCTTAACACCATGGTAGTGATAGGTTAACTACCATTTGCTTCTGTACACAAAGTGAAGGTTTGTAACGGTGTATCGCAACGGCCTCAGCGAAAGGTAAAGTATGTTTATTGATTGGGCGATACAACACACGAAAAGCCTTCTCTACTTGAATTACGTGTCCAGTCCCTTCCAAATGCCGTGTGATAGAAGACTGGGCGGCACCGGTTTTGTTGTTCGCCAGCCATTTGGGAATGTGCTCCGAGACACGTGTCCCAAGCGTTCTCACCGTTCGGCCAATGTACTTGACTCCACAAGTACAAATGAATTCATAAATAACGTTGGATGTGGCGAGTGAGTTGCTTGGGTCTTTCCTCGGTGTGCAGGGCAGCCGTGTTATCTGGTTGATCAGTCTTAATTCTGCTGCGTTGTACGCAGCTCTGGGGGCACACTTGAGTCTACGTTGGATGAGAGTGGTTACATCCTCACCCTTGTATGGCAGTGTTATATACACGGGTTTGCGGGATACTGTTTCTGATATTGACCGTTTCAACCTTTCTCTAGCGTACTTCGAGATAAAGCGCGCGGGGTATCCATTTGGTGGATAAAAGCTGATTCCTCCTCGATCGTCTCGGGTGAGCAAATTCTGCGAACCCTACTGAACAGAGTTCGAACGAGACCACGTTTGAGCGATATTGGTGCGAAACTTTTGAAATGAATATACTGTCCCGTCCAAGTAGGCTTCCTATACACTCTTCTCGTGATGGATCCATCATCGTTCACAGACATTTCCACATCTAAGAAGGAAAGTTTGTTGTTTTCCTGGATTTCTGTGGTGAACGAAATGTCCGGGTGCTGACCATTCAGTTGTGCGCACAGCTGGTTAGCATGTTCTCGTGAGTCACACACACACAGAATATGTCGTCGACATATCGTTTATACAGCGTTGTAGAGTAAATAGTTGTTGCTGCTTGTCTTTCTAAATAGGCCATAAAAATATCAGCGAGTACTGGCCCCAGTGGACTTCCCATCGCTACGCCATCAATTTGTCGGTAAAATTTACCATTAAATAAGAACTGAATATTCATAGTATACAGGTACAAGTAGAGAAGGCTTTTCGTGTGTTGTTGCGCCCAATCAATAAACATACTTTACCTTTCGC
>JTDE01021517.1:0-12591 GCA_014338405.1 Paragonimus skrjabini miyazakii | reverse complement strand
GATGTATTGCTGTCTATGATGATGATGATGATGATGATGATGATGATGATGATGATGATGATGATGATGATTATGAGTAAGAAAAGAAGCCTGCAATTAGCCTTGCAACGACGTGATGTATAGGTATACATATAATAAGACGTTGTTAAAACTGAAAGAGCGCTACAACGAAGAACATACAAGGTCTTGAAACGTAACTTCTTCCTACAGAATTGGCTTTCAAATACCAACCTTTATAATAAAATCATCGCCAGGAAGAATTGCTGCTTTTATCGCGCAGATACTTCCACAGTTCGTTGCGGTATAATGCACAATTCGGGAAAGATTAGTCTGCGACACTTTTCTACAAGAAAAGGCGTAAAGTTACTGGCGCAACGCCCATAATTGGATGATAGAGGTTAACAGTACACGGAAAGTGAGCAACTGAGACCAATGATCTATGGTCACTAGATGGATCAACAAACTGCCCGGAAAGCCTTAAGGATTGCATAATTTTTATTTGACCAGGAAGTCCTAATTGTTTAAACACTCAACGTGGCCAACAGGACAATTACAGTCTCACCTCAAGAGGACCGGGCAAATTGTGTGTTACCCACAAGCTAATGTATTCGAGCGTTTAAGCATGATAAATCGATCACGTCTAATGTGAGGGCAATGACAAAGTAATTAAAACGGATGTCTCATGAGGACGTGAAATGAAATTCCAATCCTGGCTACTGGAAACATATGCACTACATGAGTGAAACCCGGGTCCACTACTTTGTCTAAAAAAGAGCCGACTGGAAAGTCGATCTAGATGAGAAAGCTGTGATCAAGTCTGAGTGGTGGTCAATTTATACATATTTGCGCCAAGCCTAAATACAAGACCTAAAAATTATTGCAAATAACGTTGATCATACGCAGCATTAGCCAGAAAACCAGTAACTACCAAATTCAGCATTAAAGTTAACTCCTTTATCTTCCAAACTCATGTTATACGCTGATGAAAGACTAGATGCTGCATCCAGCATAAGCCAGATCATCGGAAAGCATCAATGCTGCAATCAATCGTCCAGTGTGTCTTAAATATGTCTGAACCTAACAGCATATTAAACCTGATCGTTTTGGAAAAAGCCGATCGACCACACGACTTTTTAAGCGGCAGTTCCCCCTCCTCCCCCCCCCCCCACCCCCACACACACATGCTGTACTACAGACACAGGTGATAGAGAGACGATCTTCAGTGCAAACATAGAAAAAGCTATATCTTTCAAAATGGAAGACACATTATTCAGACATGCACAATACGATCAATAACCAAAACGATTCTAGAGTACAGGATTCAGAAGGTACATCAATAAACAATGCGTCCGTTCAACGCATAAGAAATTGCTTTCTTTTTCCGAAAAGAACTAACTGGTGAGGGTTCTGCGACCAAAATATGGAAGACTCCTCACATACAAACACAAGAAGAAACTAGTTATGAAAACCATCAGGTAAGAATAGATGGACAACATGAGATGGAAGGAAGGGCGAATTTGTCAAAGAAGAAGAATTCAATGTACTAATGTGCGGACTGGCTACTCTAAATGGACAAGGAGAATAACACGTTGTTTACCCCCTCTCAGTATCACACCATAGTATCTGGCTATTTTGCTGCAGCGTACGTAGTCAAAAAGAGCCCGGTAATATGTTTCAAGTTATGATGTATGCTCACCCAAATCAGTTGAGAGTAGGAACTCAACTTCAGCGAAGCTAGTGTAGCATATGTCGTGATATACAGGTTGCTAACTTATCGTGTTCGTGGAATTATCATAATTACTCAAATCAGTATTGATATCCTTAGACATTTCCAGCCGTACAATATTGCGAATCATATATAGGTTGAATGATAGTGTTTAGCCAACCAAGGCTCGAGCCGATGAACGCGTGATCAATAATCCATGCCGTTAATACTGAGTTATCTGAAGATGTGGATAGAACGACCAATACATTGACACAATTTATTTTCCATGTTTTTAACAAGCCGCCATTATACTGACAGACAACGGACTAGTCTGATTTGTAATGATTAACCGTAAAAAAAAAAAAAACAGTTTTGGTGTTTGTACACGAGCACTGATAGATAGCTGAGTCCTGACATACGTTGGCTTCATCTTGACACATAGTATTACTTTGCTAATTGCCAATCGGAGCTAATAGCTACAGTAAGATCTTTCGGAACAGCACATATAACACGAAACCAAGGTGTTACTCCGATGATCGGGATGGTTCAGTGAAGCCAACTGACTGCTACATGTCAGCTTTCCAAAGGTGGTCTTCAGATTAGTGTAGACCAAGTCCTCATGACAGTAAACAGTCCAATGTGGTTGAGTATGTTTTATGGCACCAACAAGGGGGGGGGGGCATAAAGGAAGTGAAGACTGCATAATAAAACACGATTATGACTGGTCGTAGGCAGATGAATTAATCAGTAAGTGACAAAACAATCAGCCAACATGAATGGCTCACTCTGAGGACAGCAGTAGATTGTAACCTCGACACAGAAACTGCTCTGACGGTGATCGACAGCTATGAGTAATTCCACTATTTCCATGACGCATGTTGAATTCATGTGCAACAGGCTGGAGAAAAACACTAAATATTTTTTAGCAGGGTTACAACAACAAGATCATAAGGTAACTCCAAAAGACGTCAGAAATGTACAACAGTAAAAATGAGCAGTCCCAAAATTGTATGTGCGTTACGAAGTGGACCAAAGAAACGCCAAAAGCATGCCAACGGGTAAAGCATCCCAATTGTAACTTACACGCGCGATGATCGGCTGTGGTCCGAAGCAGGAAGTATAGGGTCCGTTTCTGGTTGTTTTGACCGTATGGCGATCGGGTCAGTTCCAAAACGAGACCACGATCGAGGTATCAAGCCCCAACCAAGGGGATGAGATGCCATTTCTCGATTAACAGAAAGCTCTGGGAGAATGGTTCCATGACAAACTAAGGGGCTGTGGTAAAAAGAGCGAACAGTAGCAAATACCCTCAACTTGTGCGCGGAAAATTTAAGTGTAGCTAACTGGATTTCAATGAGCGCATTTATAACACCATCAGGAAGGCAGGATAAAACTTCAATATTTAAGGTAGACAACGTTACGCCAATAACTTAGATTATATTGGAAAATTTAAGATCAACACTTGGCCGTTATTCAGCGGACCCCGCCTGCAACAAGGTCAAGAGTGATTGTAATACTGAGGTTCTGTTTGGACGCTTGCACTGCCGTCACTGTATAAAGTTAGAAGTTTAAATCACATGACAGATTATGGTCTGCCATCGAGGAAATACATGAGGGGCACCGTCCCCCTCTCAGTCCTCTCCCGATTTTGTTCACGATCCAGAACCGTGGATGGAACAATCGGCCGTACATTCCGCGTTGACGGCAGCGGTGTTGAACCTCAAATGAGCGAATCTGTAACAGTGTATGCATTCCAGCAGTAATCAGTGCAAGCCTAACTTCAGTTTTTGCCGTAGAGTTAATGATTGAGGATGGTACCGTCGTGGGGTGGCTAGATACGGTAGCATCTTGTAGTTTGATTAAATCAGATGTGGATAGGCAACTCGGTCGCCAGTAATTACAGCCTCGTAATGAAAAGATAACCGCGGCTGATGGTTTGCTCATGATTACTTAGGGGTTAGTGACATACGTGGTGATGATAACCAATTGGACACTTTGGTACAAGTTCGTGATGGTCCCAAATCTCCCAATTAGCTGCATGGTTGGAATTGATTTCCTAAGTGGTATAGGGTGCTGCTTAGACCTAGCAAAACGGCGGCTAGCCACGAAGTCCTGTATGGTATTTTTCAGGAGACCCGATTTACTTGGCATGCTGCTCAAGAGGATATCGGGTCGAAGCGTTGCTCAAGGTGTCGAGGTGCTGCAACGATATTCAACACGCAGCTAAATCGCAGTAAGCAGCTCTTGATCACATTAGTGCGTTCATATGCAGTAGAAATGATCTCAGGGAAACAAACGTGCTGAAGCTCGGTAGACAAGGCAAACACCCTCCCATAAAGATTCCGTAGCCTTGCAAGGGGAGGTGTTCAAAAAGTGATTGATGTGCTTCAGAAAAATCTGACCCAACCGTCAAACTATCCGTGGGCCTCTCCTATTATATTAGAGGGAAAAGAGATAGAAAATTGCGACTATGATGACTACAGAAGGTTGAGCAACGTCACCGTTAAGGATGCATTCTCACTACCCCGCATCGATGACCTGTTTGACGCTATGGAGAATTCTGCTCGTTGTGGCACGCTAGATCTGGCCTCAGACTATTGGTAGGTAGAAGTAGAGCAGCCAGACCGGGTTAAATAAGCGTTTCTGGTACCCACGGGGCCATATGGGTTTCAAACAATGCCCTTTGGGTTATCGAATGTCTCCGCCATATTACAGCGCTGGATGCAGTGGGTGTTGAGTGATCTCAACCCGCACAAATGACTCTTTTACCTGGATGTCGTCATCATGCATGGGAAAACGAATGAGGAACACTCGAGAGACCTGTCCGGCGTCTCCGAAGGGTTATCGCAAAAGGATCTAACGCCCAACTCCACTAAGTGTTACTTGATGCAGAAAGTAACACATTCAGGGTATGTGATTTCCAGAAGGTCATTCGAACGGATCCGGAGAAAGTTTAGCAATTCATGTGCTAGCCGACCCCACAAAACACAGGAAGTGGGTAGTTTCCTGGGTCTCACCTCGTACTACAGGACATTTACACCGGGGTTTGCATGTACCGCTAATCCGTTGTAAAAGAAGCGGAAGCTTGAATAGTCCAGTGAATGCAAAGCAGTATTCAGGGTCTTATAGCGTTCTTTGTGCTTCACGACCATCTTAGCGCTGCTGGACTCGTCGCATTCAACCGGTGGGTACGTGCAGGGTACTGAAGTGCTATTGAGGTCGTACTGTCGCCAAAAGGTGCTGACTCAAAGTGCGAGTGATTGTTTACGGAGGCCGGGGTCTTAGCAAAAGAGAAGAAAATTATTGTAGAAACAGGAAGGCAATACTGGTTCTGGTTTTCTTTGTAAAACATTATCGACATTACTTGTTTAGTAAGTGGGTTGCTGTTCGTACTGATCATCAATCTCTCCGTGGAGTTCAGAACTTTGGGACTCAGAGGACTAGATTGTACGGTGGCAGAAGATTCTCCAAGAATACCATTTCGAGTGCGAACATCGACCTGGAAGAAGACACACCAATGCAGATGCGCTGCCCAGGAGATTTAGGTGTAGTCACGGAGACCGTCCGTCTCGCAGTGCGCAACATGTAGCACTAGTCGCTCTACAAGGGGCAGAATAAGGACGGTGGCAGACGGCCCAAACGTTCAGACTGGAAAAATTCCTCATCTACAATAGA
The DNA here is from genome assembly GCA_014338405.1 of Paragonimus skrjabini miyazakii. NCBI lineage: Eukaryota > Metazoa > Platyhelminthes > Trematoda > Plagiorchiida > Troglotrematidae > Paragonimus > Paragonimus skrjabini miyazakii. The sequence continues at coordinate 7,211 of JTDE01021517.1, read as the reverse complement.
CGGCGTGACGAGGGCAGCATACCCACGAGTAAGGAAACAGAGGGAAAGAGCTACGAGAGAGGTTGCCTATGCGCAATAAAGAACCATTTGGTGATCAACGAAGGCATTTTGTTCTTTATCCACGAGCCTAATTATCATAGAAGAGTCGTCGTTCCGCAACCAATCGTTGAATTGGTCTTGGAGAACATTCATCGAGAGCTAGGGCACGCCGGGACCAACAAACTCGACGCTGCAGCCGGACAACGTTTCCTGTGTCGTGATGTAATAAATCTTTGCCATCGATGGGAACAGTGCGACAACTTCAAAAATCCCAAGACCAAACAAGGAGCCCAACTACAAATAATGAATACTTGCAACCCGAATGAAACAATTAGCGTAGATATAGTAGATCCTCCTGATGAAAACGTCAAAATTCAGGAGGTACGTGCTTGTATTGGTCGATTACTTCATAGAATGGCGCGTAGCAATACCTTTATCCAACATCGACGCAAACACCGTTGTCAATAAAAATGTAGAACATTGGATCTGCCATTGCGGAGCGCCAGGGTAGTTGTACTAAGATCAGGGGTTTAATTTCAAAAGTACGTCGTTACAACAGATTTGTCGGATTCTTGGAATAGACTAGATCCTAACGACCGCTTATCATCCCCAAGGCAACAAGCAGGTTAAAAAAAACAATCGCTCACTCCTGCAGTTACTGAAAGCACTCGTAAATCGCAGTCTGCTTGGCTAGAGCCTGGCAATCCAAAGTTGCGTGCTAGCCTGACGAAATTAAGTTCATAAGTCCACTAAACCGATGCCCTAGTTTCAGTGAAATGGTCGATAAATTCGATTACCTTCCGATATTTGCTTGCTCTCAATCAGTCGAAAGTAGCCCACAATAGTGGAATATGCTTGTAAATTGGTCGACGTCCTACGGTTGGCACATCAGACGGTGAGAATACATTTACAGAGTGCACATCGGCATTAGGAGTACTATGACAAAATGTGTTCCAGGTCCCCCTTGAAACCTGGAGATAAAGCGTGTCTACATTAAGAAATGGTGCTTACAGGTGATTCAATAGAACTGCAAAGACATGACGGTTTGTCGCAGAACTCATAATTCCTGACTATACCTAGTTGATAAACAAGAATCACCGACCGGTCTGCCTAGGATGGCCTGAAGCTTTCCATGAATAGTAGCGCCAACCACGCAGTAGGAGATGCAGACAATGCTCGAGAGGTTAATTCAGAAGTCGAGATCTCATCAGAATGGAGGTGAGGCGTCACATTGAAAACATTACCTTAAGTAGTACGTGGTGGTGTAAATTGAAACCAAAACTGGAGGAAAGTGCGTCAGTCACCGGTCTGCGTAGTGTCTGAAGAAGGGACCTCAACTGAAGATAAACTAATTGACTGAACCGTACGGTTAAATGTTCTCAATAAACAATTATTGGCGAACTCTCGTCCATCCTTTCGACGGATATACTACACTGTGGAACATGCTTGCATCTCAAGATGTCTCTATGTACCATATTGTCTCTGGTTGAAAAAGTCGAAGGAGATGACGTGTACTCGAATTTAGTGTGGTAAATGTTGACACCGAGTAACCCATGAAACAAGAACGACAAATAAAGTTAGGTGATGAAATCCGCGCAACTAGTTGTGGCGAACCCACTTCAACCTCGTATACCATTCAGTTGTATGTGTGTGAATGCATGGCGTTACCAAGCAGTAACCAACCACCTGAACTACATACCCTAGAGGATTTTCTATATACAGTTGTCTTCCCCATTCATCTACTACTGTTTTCTTAGTGTTATATATACATTCGTACTTCCGGTAAGCTGTTTTACATATATACCTTGCTATACGGTTGTACAACGGTAAAGTGTCTCTATTGCTAACAATGATCATATTTATGATAACGACGTGCGAAAGTTCTTATACTGAGTTCTGGTTGCATTGGGAAGCAGAACGGATAACGACCATTGCCCTGTAAGGACCACCGTGGAGTTTGTACGGGAACTTAGAACCTAAGGTAAACCAGCTCTCAGGACTAATCATGTTTCTAGGTTTATTTTGGAAAGAATCCTCCTTAAAGAGTCCACAACACTAATCACCATGATCTCACGCCTCGAAATCTGGAACTTAATCCAAATAACACAAGTGATCGGAACACTGTACAGATAGTCGAAGTTGTTTAATACCGTCGATGTCACCGCCTCATTGGTCCTGTACGAGCAAACCACATCTATGTCATTTCATTGCATTTTAAACCATATACCACGGACGGAAAGAGGAAATCATTAGACCTCCGTCTTCGTAAATTGCCTCCAATCTGTACACGAGCATTGATCTGATCTAATTTGAAACGACTGAAGCAATCCGTAGTTTTCGCCAGATAAATCATCCGTAATCTTGACACCGTGCTCAAACACGCAACACGGGATAGATGAGGATGTTAGGACGAACCCAATAAAACGTGCTTTCTGTGTACCGTTGAGAAGTTAGCCAAGGTGTTCCCCGAAGAGGGTCTATCTGGATTCTGATCATGTACTAATGTGTACTAATGTTTGCATTAAACTTGAAAGAGGGGTCAATTCGTCGTCAACCACAAATAGAGGTAACTAAGCTAACAAAGTCAAAAACGTTCTATTCCAACCAGTGTTCCTTATTCTAGCCTTGAGTATTTCCCCACCGAATGATATCGAGGTACGGTGGGGATGTGGTGTATGAGTTTAAAACTCCTGTTCGTTCAGCTCTGTCACTAACCTTTCGCGCTATCCCTGGAGATTCCTGACGCCACTGACCCTGATAACAACCTGCGAAATGACAGGTTAATAAATAAATATTAATGAACAAAGAAGAAAAATAAACAAAGGCGATAAAGATTTATTAACCTTACGAATACAGGCCAGCCATTGGCCGCGATAGATCGTCACATTCACCGCAATTATCAGCTAGCTGTCAGGATGGTCACACAGCCTCTAACCTGGTAGAATGCACTCTCCAAACTTCCACAAAGGAACGGTCATAAAGTGCATTGCCCATGACTATCTTGTGGCTTCTTCTAACCGTCAGCAGATGCAGTAAACAGTGAGCGATGCGGAATACAGAGTACGTAACCCAGTCAGAGTAGACTGTGCATTTTCATTAATTCAGTTATCGGTCGCGAACTTGCGGAATTCCCAAGCACACGCAGACAGTGTCATGTCAAATACACGAACAGCAAAACCTGAGACAAGCTAACAAACGGAGACAACATTGGTCGAACAACGAGAATTCACATATATCTCCGGATAAATGCGGCCAGAGTTCTAACACGCAACGCAAGACTGAGCACACATATATTGAAAACCATCCTTTAGGTCGACAATCAAATATATATGTAAAGCCACAAGCGTACCACATTCCTTCGCTATCCTTATCAACAAATGGCCAGTAGTGTTACAAACTGAGGCGGCAACATTCAGAGAGATGAAACAAACAACGGTCCCAGTCGGCCTGCTTGCAAAACAAAGATATGGCGGGGACCAATCTCATCTTGGAACAGTATACTTTAAAGGAGCCAGCCACATCAGCATCGTTTACATGTTGCCTACGGAAGAGCCAAATAAGACGATGCTGTATACGTATGTACCATCGATCAGCTTACGACAAGGCAGAACCGACACCGAGAAATTTACGGGGTCTCCAAGTGCCCCTTCCAGAAGGCAACTTATCACGCATTTCAAGAGAAAACTCGGAACCGAACACTATCAAGGGACGAAGGAAGTGGAGACTGCCAGGAATGGCTACTCATAAATGTGCATTCTGCCTTCAAGGAAGATATACAACGAATTCAGCAAACCGACGCAGTTTATTAGGAGTGTTTAATGACGAAAGCAACCCCAAAGATCATATCAGAAAACTGAATCAAAGGAGGCCTTCAGTTTCAAAACTAACGCGATCGTTGGCTGAGTAAAAATGTGTCCATACCTCAGTGTTTACCACAAACCGAAACTATAATTGATACGTCCGCAACCAGGTCAGAGACTCAACAGTTCTTTTTGTAGTTGGATCTCGCTGCATCAGACACCGCCGCATTCAGACACTCAGACATCCTGAAGTAATAAAGATCAGGCTATTAGTTCTATAGTTGTCACGTGGTGACTCAGCAATTTTAAAAGATGGGAATGACCGCTGATCATCAATTTACTGAGTATCTCTTCAGTTACAAAGGTAAAAAGAAGTGTGAACAGTTCAGACGCCAATCTGCCACCACTACCATTGGAAAGAGTTGGGGAAAGACTGTCCGGACCTAGACTATCATTACGTTTCAATACCATAAGCTCTAAAGTCACTTTCGTTTCCGGAGAAGGATCGTCAGAAATGTCATAGCTAGGCAAATTATCGTCATCGTCCATAGCTCTGTGACTTGGCACAGGTTAGATGAATGATTCACCGAAGTGTTCAGTTCACCTGTCAAATCGTTGCAACAAATTGCAGAACGATGATTCATCCTTCTTCAAGTGTCCTTGTTGACACCTTGTCAGCGCCCAGTGCGACTACAAATTGGAGAAAACGGCGCCTGACTATCCTCTACAAAGTCACCACGTCCATCACATTCGCACGCTCGACCAGGCACGCAATGGTAACTGAGCAGACTCTTTGTAAGTTTGCGAATCAGTTTCCGGCTTCTTAGCTAAACTAGTGGTAGGGAGCATATGTTGAGCAGACGTCTTGAAAGATGTGTTTGGACGGACCACTGCCTAAGGCCGAGCGCTAAGCTATTTGTCTACCGTTCAATGGTGCTATCTATACTGCTGTATGGCAGTGAAACGTGGACACTGTATCAGCGGAATGTGCGCTATTTCAGCCGCCTTCATTTGCAATGTCTAAGACGCATCTTGGGTATTCGGTGGTCGGACATGGTTCCGAACAATGAGGTACTGCGGCGAGCGGATATGAACGGGATGGAAGCCCTGCTGATGTTGAATCAACTTCGTTGGCTAGGTCACTTTCGTCGAATGGGCGGAATCCTGGTGGCCAAAAGCGGAGATACCAGAATGCTATGCAGGTAGGTCTTTCACATTGTAAAATTGATTGTAGATGTTGAGAAGACAGCGTTGAACCGGACGGTCTGGAGGGATACGATTCGGACAGGTGTTTGTGAGTTCAACGAACAGTTATTGCGCGACCGAGAACGAAAACGTACAATACACAAGGGAACCATCGGTGCCATAGGCCGTGGTGACATGACTATATGACGTTGCGATGTGTGCGGGTGCGAATGCGCTGGCCGTCTTGGATTGGTAGGTTATCAACGTATTTATAGTGCCCCGTCGACGAAAAGACGACGAGTACGTTAGGCTCAGGTGGGTCATATCAGTATATCCATTCTATTTTGTTAATTGTTGCATCGACTAAGACCATGGTCGTTGGGCAACTAATCCGCTCCTCTTCTCAGCAACTTGAGTGTCTGCGGTCCTTTACCCATTCTTTCCTTGAGCTTTGTTGGTTTATTGAATGATGAACCGTCTGTCTGATCTTTTCATAGTTCAACTTTGAATTTTGTTTCCCAACTTTATCCTCTCTGGACTGCACTAACATGCACTCGTATACTGAAATGCTTCTTGTATTACATTTTACATAACTTTCCTCCTAGTATAGATCTTGTCATTGCAGTCTCTCTCTGTTTATTTTCCAAGAGATAAGGGTTTCCTATTCCCGCTAGCCATTCAATTGGCTAACCAGCATTGGCCGGTTGGATACAAAGGCCTCACTCACACAGCTACTGGTCTCATTCCTTCGGGTTTACACCGGATATGTAGTGTGTGAGTGGAACCGCGTGGTGCAACGGAAGCCACTTGGGGTGATAGTTTGAAGCGCAGACGTCCTTTGGCTTCGATCATTGTGACAGGCTAGTCCGTTTCGTATACCGCCAACCACTCCTAATAAAATCTGTTGAAACGCATGCTTTTACATTTTCTAATTCCCGGGACGTAGCCGTATCTGACAAAAACCCTACTGATGATTATGCTACAAGAAACAGTCACAGGCTCAACAAAACGGGATGAGCTAAAAAGTATACACAAATCATCCGTAACATATACAGTGTCTGCACTGATCCTGAACAAATGATACGTACCGCACCTCGAGCCACTGTTCAAGGAAGGAGAGTGGAATGACTGAAAAACTGTTTATTTAAAAGTGGTGAATAAAGTAAAACAATAAACGTGTCATTCATGCAGCACTCTTCTAATACTGCGAGTTTCAAAATGTGCCCATAGATAAGTTGTCCTAATTCTGTCCTATTGATTGTGGATTTCTGACTTTGAAACATCTCAAAATATCCCCACTATCTTAGATAACTCACCAGTATAGACACCACAATAATGAAGTCCTTTACTGGAAATTAAACACTTAAAGAGACTAACCCATGCGACCTCACAACACTGGTATGCGTCCTAAAACGTGCTATCACATGCACGCAAACCTCAGGACCTGGTTGTGAGACCCACACACCCTATCGCCTCGGTAACATCCTCTGCCTGTGCCCACATAATCCGTTCTTGAACACGTCGCTGTTTTATCTGTGCATAAATGAAATCAACACTTCGCAACCATCAAGGTTGGCGCAAGTTGAAACATACTACAGTCGTGGTTTAGGAATTATTCACTGTTCGACAAGAATGAAAGCGCTGGTTAACCTTCATGGAGGCTTTAAAACGGTCATAGCCCGTTTTCGTTGGAAATGACAATGACTCCATTCTGTAATTCTTTCCAACAGTACTTCACTGCTGAGCAGACAGTCATCTGCTTATGTTCGGCTAATCAGTGCATATATAAACCCATTTAGATAGTTGGGATAGCGTAACCTTTGCTTGTCTCCCGACCTATACTGCTACCTTGGCGAGGTGGTCGGGCTTGTGTACTGTTTTGATCCGGCGGGCTATGCTGACTAGGACTCCGGTCCTTCCAGGTGCAACCTTGTCAGACAGGCCAAATGGGAGCAGTCAGACGAAAAGCAGTTACACTCATAGGATTGTATGCCACACTACTGACCACGTAGGAGTGCTTAGGTAGTGAGGCACGATCCTATGGGTATACAACAGAACTATTTTTATAATCGCGGCACTGCTATCTTCCCTATCAAGAAGAAGGGGGTTAAAAAAGGTACTACAAACAATGAGCACTCCGACCGCCCAACGGTTGACCGTGACCGCCGACGTATTATCCAATACGGT
>JTDE01021516.1:7889-56273 GCA_014338405.1 Paragonimus skrjabini miyazakii | reverse complement strand
TCACAGTCAACCGTTGGGTGATCGGAGTGCTCTCTGTTTGAGGATACTTTTTCTAACCTCCTTCTTCCTGATACGGAAGACTGCAGTGCTGCAGCCTTGAAAATAGTTCTGCTGTATGCCCATAGGATCGTGCCTCACTACCTAAGCACTCCTACGCGGTCAGTAGTGCGACATACAATCCTATGAGTGTAACTGCTTTTCGTCTGACTGTTCTTTGGCCTGTCTGACAAGGTTGCACCTGGAAGGGCCGGAATCCTAGTCAGCATAGCCCGCCGGATCGAAACAGTACACAAGCCCGACCACCTCGCCAATGTAACAGTGTAGGTCGGGGCAATTCTGCCTACCTTGATCGTGATACTGTTTGAGGCGATGGATGAAAATGCCAACTGCAGCACTTTATAGACCGGATTAATATTTGCCAGTCTGTGTTGTCTATCTCTGAGCATGAGTCTAAGCCTAGAGCAGCTCATATGCTGGACATCCGTATTTCCGTGATGTTGCTTATTTCAGATGTGTTCATTACTTATTTATATGTCGTTTCTTGCATAAAATCCGCTGTGTATAATGGTGAAGACACGAACGTTGTTTATGCTTTGTATTTCGCGTGCCTCACGCAACCTGTCGTTGTTCGCTCAAACTCGCTGCTCATGCCCCGTTTCATCTTTCGCCTCGTGTAATTCTAATCGCTGAGTCCGGTGACTGCATGCAGCTGTAAGATCATGGATTTACATAGCGTCATACTGCATCGGTCATCTCACAGTATGAATCGGGCTGCCCTATCTGCTGCATGCAGCAGCGTGGATAGGCGAAACCACGCTACTGCTGACTAATCATGGTAACAATCTGTCGGTAAGTCCCATCTCCTACCACCAAACCTCAGGCCTCCCTCGTCCCTTGCTTAGACCTAGGATGCGAATTAATGTAGATATTTTCAACGCTTGCACTCTAAAACAGATTGGTCAATAGGCCGCTCTCGCACGAACGTTGGACTCGTTGAATGTCGGTGTCTGTTGTGTTTCAAAGTCTATGACCCAGAACAGTAGTCAACGTATGTAGCTAACAACACCCGCACTGTCTACCCGGTACTGGTTAGACATTTCGGGTGAATCCACGGCCGCATCCACATTGGTAGATTGGATTCCTGTTAACAGTAGACTTTGTGCCGTGCGCTCGGCAGGTTCTTCTAAGACCAACTCTAGACAGAAAACGTTAGGAAGTCTTTTCATTATGTCTGCTTGTGCACCAACTGACTGTAGTGACGTCGGCGTCAAACACGCCTTTTACTCGGATCAGGCTGCTCTTTTACGGTTGACACATGGCTGTGATGTAGCCATTCTGACCGAAAATATGAATGCTCAGGTCGACCGGTTTGGTGAGGCTTAGTCTCGTTCGGTGGTGAGTTTTGGATAGCATCACATCGCTCAGATAATGGCGGGCGACTGTTGCAGCTGTGCGTTGAGCATAAGCTAATTTTGGCTAGTACTAATTCTAAGCATCGTGCGCGTCATTGTTATACTTGGTGCTGTCCTTCTCCGAATCAGTTCTGGTTTCAGATAGACCCCATAGCTTAGCTATAGATGTGGTTTGATTTAGGCCTGTCGTTCTTATTGGAGCATATACTTAGATTCAAATCATGCGTTAGTACATTTTTGTTTCGTCCTTACTTTTGCTGGGCAACGACTGGCTGTTGAAAACCTGGCCTTACAATCGGTTAAGCATAAGTACCAAACCAGCTTGGAAAGCTGCCTTAGTAATTCTCACCCCGAGGATCCTAATAGCTGCTAGGGCCAAATCTCACGCGTCATTTATGAAGCAGGAACTGTGTCGTGGGGCACGATAGTTTATAGCTTAAACGTTGGATTTCAGAGCAATGCTTGGGGCTGTTAGATATCACACGGAACATTCCGTCTGGCGGTTCATACATCAAGTTTAGGAGAGATATTCGTAGGAGGTTGAACCGTTATCTGATGGCTATTCGCAGGGCTTCGTTAATGGAGAGCGTTCCGGAAGTGGAAACCGCTGTTGCTTCAGGAAACATCGGCAGACTCTTCAAACCTATCCGTGCTACTGGTCTCAGTGAAGCTGTCAGCGAAGCAGATGGCACACTGGCCTGTAATTGGTAGAGCAGTGGATAGAACGTTTTGAGGGTCAATTTAGCTGACTTCCTGCTTGTGCTGTGTTACCGCCACAAACTTGTAATGTAGCACTCTGGTTGGTATATTTGAAATTACCCGCAAAAGCGGAGGTTTGCAATTGCATTTCGGCTCTGAAACGTCTTCAAAGAAGGTCGGGGGGTGGGTGGGTGTTGGTGGAGGCTTTGACTCATTTGTTTTAACATATGTGGACGACCGAGACCACCTCTCCGTGCTAGGGCCATTCGATAGTTTCCAAATGCAAGAATGGAGCCCAGGGCTGTTGCGAAAACCATAGGTGAGTTAGATAAACCTCAGTAATTATGAGGATTCTAGCATCAATTATACTTCGTCAACTCATTGCAGTTCGGGCGGTAAACATGAGAACAGAACAGACAGGGTTTCGCCCTATGGGAAGATGTGCAGATCACATTTTTACCCCTCGTCGAATCCCAGTGCAGCGTCGACCAACAACTGCCGTTTTTCCTCACTATAAGGATGTGTTTAATTCAGTGGACCGGCCAAGTATGTAACCATATTGTCGACTTTTTATTTCCATTTGGGTTTTCGGTGAACTGTCTGACAGTTTCAGCACTGGTTGCGGCAACGTCGAATCTGTTTAGTTCCACCATTTTTGTTTACTTTTGTCCTAGACGAAATAGTGGAGGACTGTCTGAGGCACTCACAAGATGCCGACATGAACCTCCCTCTTGGTGATAAACTGAGTGGTCTTGATTATGGTGACGACAAGGTGTTGCTGTTTAGCAATTTCCAGGCAGAACAAACATCGTTAGACGCTATTTCGCGTTCTGCGAAGTACTTCGGAATGTGGTCTGCAGCCTGCAAACACAGTGATTTTGCAAAATCGTTGTGATTACGTAGATTTAACGTTAGGTAATGAAGTTATAGAAGTTCTTCGCGAAGCTGTATCATGGGTGATAAAGGTGTAGGGATTGAAATAGAAGTACACATCTACAAGGCTAGTGCGGTATTCACAAATCTGGAGCACCTGTGACGAAAGAGAGGTACCTTTCTGATACTTAAACAGTGTGTATAAGGCGACAGTGAGAGCTTTATTACTTCATGACCTAGTAGAAGACGTAAATTGTCCTCAGATGTTTGCGTCCAATCGCTGGTATCGGGTGGCACCAATGAGGGGGCAAGGAAGGAGGTTAGGAAGCGGGTGTTTGGCATTGATTGTCAAACGAGTTCTTTTATTCAGTCACTACATTTGCTCAGACTTAGATGGCTAGGTCATATATTAAGAATGCCAGCTAATCGTTTGTCACACCGACCACTGTTTACCGACGCTGCGGCTGACCGGTGTGAAGTGCGAAGTGGACAGATGATGACCTGGTGTAGACAAATGAAATCGTTCACGAAGGGGTTGGCTACTGTAGATCAGGTTCGCCTCCCAGGTTGGGGACTTCGTGACCTACAGAGTCGGTGGCTGGAGACTTTTGGTGGGATGGTGGCTAACCGAGCTCAGTGTTGTTGTTTGGTCGAGTTGTCCGTGAAGTGAGTGCATTTAATGACGCTGGACGGTGAAAGCCGTAAGAAAGCTGTTCTGCTGATAACGCCTTACTTTTACTTATTATTCGGTTTTTGTAAGGTGTGGGTACTCTGGCACTAAACGTTTGAACATTAACATGGCTATTTTTACTACTTAGATCCCTTCCCTTCGCCTTCTTTTTTCATCTGTCTTCCTTTACAAGGTTTGCTTTTTTATTCATTGTTTTGTGGCAGTTAAGCATCACTAGGAACCACTGATGTGTTGTTGTCTGTGATGATGATAGTGTTAGCCATTTATGTTTCCTGCTTGATGGTGAATTCCTGGATGTAGCGCAGTTGTAATGGTTGCAAATATTTAGTCCTAATTCTCAGCGTCACTTACATTTTGTTCGTCCGGGTTTTTATAACACTGTATACCTATTAGACAGCAAGTCATACGTATATTGTTAAGCATTGATACAACACAGTGTTTGCTGCCCACGTTTGGGTAATCAGATTTACAGCCACGAAAGTGTAGATAAACCGACGTAAGAATGTTGCTGGCCCAATGACATATTTTGCAGACATTTAATAACTCCACCTCGAAGAGGTTTCCACCTCACACAACGCAAGGTATTTTCAGCTGTGCGGCATATTGGATCACACGTGGGTTGTTATCAAGGACTGTCGTCCGTTAATTACCCTAAGTGGGCGATCTTCTCTACCGCGTCCACGTCAGCTCTATAACTCGTTTGCAAAAACGCAACATTACATCCTGATGTGTTGATGGAGGAAACCTTTGGCATTTACTGTAATTACCTCAACTCCGCTCACTGAATCTAGCGCCATGATGGGCTTGACCAAGGAGTTCTGCTAAAATACCCAGAACTCCTATATTAACACCGTTCCTTTCCTGAACAGTGGTGGACTGGATAAAACAATCGTGGCTTGTCATCCTTCCACTTAGTCTCTCGGAACAATATTCTAATTATCACACAAATTTCCAATACTCTTGTGGGCTGCCGTTGAGGTGTCTAAGTTTACCTCTAATAAGTTCAAGTTATTTGATCAGTTTTAGGAGTTGGCAAAATGGAGCTATTCCTATCAAAGTCCAGAAGAGTTATGTCAGTCATTTCCAGCAAATAACCATGATGTGTGTTGACGCCTTATGTATGTACGTAATTCTCAGCTCCACTTACAGTTGTACCCTACCGGCTCTTTTTCCTCCGCTACCACTACGTACAAGTTAGCGAAGTGTACCTCGTCCATGGTCTGTATCAACATAATAGTAGAGTTTTTAAACGGACTGAGTCGTCTGACTGGTGAAAAAGTAAGACGCAAATGTCTCACTAACCGTCGTTCACACTTCGAGACATAGGACAGGTTTGCGTCCCGTGACCGAAGTCAATTGTCAATGTGGATGCGGGTGACATTGGGCCACCCGAAGTCAAGGGAGTTGTACACGTTCATTCGGGACCAGTCGATGCTGTTTTTGATCCTGGCGGCTGTAGAACCTAAGTAAATTGTCTGTACAAACAGGTCTTGCCTCTCAGAGGCGATATGGCGACAAACAGAGAGCTAGTTGTGGGCTTTATCAAACTCTCGGACGTACTCCCAGCAACGACTTCGCACAGCTGGTTGGTTGCATCACTCCTGTTGAGTGAGTCTGAACGACAGTCCTTCTGTTTTCGACTAATCAGTGATCGTGTGCTCGTTCTGATGCCGAATGTATTGACCTCATGATTAGACGTTTGTCCAAGCCGAACGAAGAGCGTTACTCAGCTTAACTCGAGATCTGTCACCGGGGATATCTTGGCACACGTAGCCACTACTAGCCATCAGGTGGACTTAGTGCAGGCTTTTCGCATTGTTTACCTGGTCCCAATCAATTGACCCAGAATAATCGAACAACGGATGTTAGCCAGTGTCAAATCAAATGCTATCCGACCACGACATCCAGCTCTCTGTCCACGCAGACACTTTGTTTAGGTCTTACAGTCCCCGTAACCAAAGATAGCACCAGCGGTTACCGTACACATATGTGCAGTCTTCCTGACTTCGGGTGGTCTAGTGTCACCCGCATGCATACTGACAGTTGACTTCGACCACATGACACATAGCTAACTGATGTCTCGAATTGTGCACGTTGGCCATTGAGAATGTTTTGTGCTTCGCTTTTTGACCAGTCAGACAACTCGGTCTACTTGTACTCACTAAAATATCTTATGTAGTTGATGATGCATTGTAGAAAATCTTAGGGTACGTGATAGGAGAAATAGGGGCGACACAACGTATAGTTTATATGCCTTCATAGGTAGAAGTGATTTTCAACCGGTAGTTCACTGTGTTCTGATAGTCCTATTGGTTATTCTATAGAACCGTTTATTCGTTTCGTCAGCAGCTCGTCTGTATTTGTCGTTGGATGTTTCGATTTGTGGTTCTGGCTTGCGTTGGTGCATTTGCTGTCCCCGGAATCTAACAAAATCCGTTCACAGACATGAACGAAGGCAAATTCCGTAAAAAGTTGGTGAGGGTACTTCAGTAAGCCTTACATGTAACATGCCAGGAGAATATTTTGTCTCCATGCACAAACGAAACATGTTGGCATTGTAGTTTCAGTCCGTCAGTCTTTTACTTCACTGTTGTTGATTTCATTATCATAACCGATGACGGTACATTAGTAAGTGGTACCGGCGTTTCTTTTGCGTGAGCCTACAAGGAGCGAAAACCTTAGTACGTGTGTTAAGGGATGGGAATTCGTCCTATGGAATCCGACGATTATCATCCGTGTTCAAATGAGTAACCGGTTTTTTAGCGGGTTTGCGATGTCATCAGCAAAACACCTCCTCTCTTATCTTATCTGCCCCGTTTCATTCGTCCTTATTTCACAAACCATAAGGACTTTCACGTCATCAAACCCGTTTAATCATCATATGCCGTAATGTTTACAAGTACGCAGTGAGTCACGTCGCCTGCAACTACGCGCGATGAACCACGATCCCCAATTTAATAGCATATGCTTTCATTTTTCTTCATCAGGTTTTTGAGTTACTACGATTACGAGGAACTCGGTAAATGATGAAGTGAAATAAACTGGCTCGATGTTCTCACTGTATGCCTAATCACCTAGATCTGCGCATACTCATTGTTCACGTGTGTATGTTTGTATTTCACGGTCACAGTTATGTCTTTTAACCCTTCCAGCAGCTATCCGCTAATGTTGTCTGTCGTTATTTAGTGTATATATTGTTTATGATAGAACTCAGAACACCTCAAATCCTTGACCCTTATCGGATGTGTTTCACAATGGTTAGGTTGAATCATTGTAGCTATTTTTTTTCGAGTACCACCTTTAAGCTTTTGTTCGCGTCAAAGGTGTTCCATTATAAAGACGAATACCATAGCTCCGATTTCATCATGTGAACTCCCGTCATCCAAGCAGCTCGGTTACTGAACTCCCGAGTTTCGTTGTTTAGTTTAAGACAAACCCTGCTGTCACCAGTCGGTCGTTTATTTGTGTGCTACCGGCACAGTCTTGGTGCAGCATTTCGCACTAAAATCGTGAAACGCGTTTCAAAAGACTACCCAGGCTGAGAAGTACTGTCCGCTGACACGCACCCCATAAGAAATTGTCATTCAACAATTCGTTACCGTCAATGTGAATCGGATTGATCGTCCACTTACTGAGGAAAACATCACTGTTGAGGTTCTGAAGTTCGTCAACTGTTATACTACTGACTAACTACCGTATCACCACGGAATGGGAAGAAGCAAATAGTGTTAGGTCTGCAAATAGTATGGTGTGAAATTAAACATGCACGGGAACTTCTGCGGTTACCACTCTTGTGAGGAGTGTGTTGACAGTTTCTTGTATTTCGCTTTAGTTGATGTGTTGGATTAACGGATTATCAGCCTGTTTATATACTTTGACTGCGTACTTATGTAATGACTTCTCAAAGGATACAGGCATTTCAGTAGACTAGAACATACTCTTGCGGTAAAGAAGTACACTGATGGGTGACCGGCAATACGTTTGACACTGTGTCAGAAATCGACAAAAAGTACAGAGCTGATCCGAACATCCTCGCGCGGGGCGGGAACTCGTCTGTTTTTCCTGCTGTAATACGAGGGGGAGTCAAAAAGTAATGCCATTTTATTTCGGACAGGTATAATTACCAACACAGGAACATGTATTATACATCAAAATAAAGCTAGTCCTCTGTGGATCACATCCCTACTTCTCAACATAGTCACCGTTACGCTCAATAGCAACGTTCCACCTTTGAATGAGCGCATGTATCCCTGCCTCGTAAAATTTTGTTGTCTGTTCTTTGAGCCACTTCTTCACTGTGGTTTTCACATCCTCGTCACTGGAATAATGTTTGCCTCTCAAACCCTCTTTCATGGGGCCGAAGAGGTGATAATCTGAAGGCGCTAAATCTGGTGAGTATGGAGGATGCCGTAAAGTTGCCCAACCGGATGAGGCGATTGTCTCCCTTGTCTTGATGCTTGTGTGTGGTCGAGCATTGTCTTGCAGAAGGAGGACTTTGCGGATTGGCAAATCGGGTCTCACTCGTTGGATTCTTGCTCTGAGCCTCGTCAGGATCTCGATATAGGCGTCAGAGTTTATTGTTTCTCCTCTAGGCAAGAAACCAAACAGAATGACATCTTGAGCATCCCAAAAGACAGTCGCCACGATTTTTCCAGCTGACTCTTGCGTCTCGAACTTTTTTGGTTGCGGTGATGATGAGTGGCGCCATTCCATTGACTGCCTCTTTGATTCCAGTTCATAATAATGAACCCATGTTTCATCACCTGTTACGAGTCTTTGAAAGAAGGTGTTGTCTCTTTGACTTTGTTCAAGAAGTTCAGTGCAGGCAGTGACCCTGTCAGTCTTGCGTTCGGTAGTCAGCTCTCTCCGTACCCAGCGGGCACACACTTTTGAAAAGTCAAGTGACTGGACTATGTTGTAAGCACTTCCATGGCTCACTCCAAGGTTTTCTGCCAAATCATCAAGAGTTATACGCCTGTCTTCTCTGATCAGAGCATCTGCTTTTACTTTAGTGGCAGGATTGACAGACGCGGATGGACGGCCAGAACGGGGTTTATCGGCTACGCTCATAGTTCCCACCTTTTCATCATTTAAACGACGAACCCACCTGCATACATTGCTATAATCTACAGTATTGTCCTCAAACACATTTGTTAGTTGTCTGTGAATGTTCATGGGGGTTCCCCCCTCAGCAACATGGAATTCAGTCACTGCTCTTTGTTTTTTGACGCAACTCTACGGGGGCAACCATTTTGAATTTTCCTTGTGAGTCTAAAAAACATGAAAAGTAAGAAACAAACTATTACATAGCGTAAATGATATAATCATTTATAACTGGGAAAAAATCCAGGTAATTTTATGAAAAACTTCACCAGAATTAAAAACATTGGCATTACTTTTTGACTCCCCCTCGTATGATGAATTTCACTACCATGGTAAACGCTGGCCAATTTCTCTGTGGTTCTCGTAATTCCTTGTTTAAATATGGTAATTGTTTGTCTCTACTTTCGGATAGTGATAGCATTGGCTTGTTCGTGCCGAACGGTTTTATACCGTTCGAGAATCTTCAAGTCTTCGCGTGACAAACCAGACTTTATCCTTGAAAGTATGTGGAGGTATTGTAGGGGAAGCAGAGGGTCAGCTGAAATTCTTTCGAATTGTCCAGTCTAGCAGACTGGTCCTGTCGGCTTATCACAAGTTGGCATGCCACCTGTCTTTTTCATAGTTCATCTTCTAGTATCCGTGGGATGGATTTAGTGAGGCTGTCTTGTCGTATTTCCTTACGCGAAGACAACCTTCGTATTATGCTCAGTTGGTTAGCCGACCGTCATCGATTGCAGCCAACATCCTCGTGTTACTTTTAGATATTTTTTCCTATTGGTCGGGATTTTCCTCCTAATACCTTATGCATCCCCTAGGACTTTTTGGAGATCAAATGTTTGCCAGGCTTACCACAGCGGCCTCTCGCGGTGCTTGCAATAGTTAAGCCTTCATTTTGCAATTCGAATCCATTTTCCCGTTGCTAGAAGTTACGATTGCTGACATTGTCGTTTTGTTAGCTGGCGGGTAAATCGATATTAGACCTGAACATGATCTGAATTCTCACATGTTTGTTAGTTGAATAGGCAATCTTGAGTGGAGCCATTCCGATTATAACTTGCTGCTGCGTGGTTTACTCGGGATCGGAAGTAAAGCGGTACCAAATTGCATACCAGCATTGTCTGATGCTAGTAATTATCTAAACAGCCGTTACTCGGCACACATGTAGCAGTCGGTTGTAAGTGGGTGTTTTTATTCTGACTCAAAGGTATTACATCAGTGTCATTCAGCGTCGTTCAGCCGGCCTAGTTTGACGTTCGCCGTTTCAGCTGATGCTGCAATTTCGTCACTGCGGTAATCGTGGCCGATCGCCTGCTGAAGACGACGTCAACATCATCTCTGGAAACACCACGATTAAACAATGGGATGTTTATCCCATAAAACAGTATCCTATATACCTGGCTACGTAAAAGATACAGCCGTTAAAACTTATTCAGTCTGTCAGCCTGGATTTTGCTGCTGCGAGTCGAGTTGCGCTTACTGCAAGCTGACTGAATAAACGGTATTGCTAATTTATGGTGACCGTCGGTATAGTATAATTTTAATTCATGAATATCGTGAACCCAACATTGTCTTGTCTTTGCACGGCTGTAGATAATAGGCATTCACTACATGCTATTATGGAACACATCAAAGGAGGAAAAATCTCGGGTTTGATTTGCATTTGATATAGTGTAGCAAAAAGGCGTCCAGTAAAACACAATCTTTATTGCCCAACTCGCTAGTTACCATGCCACACGAGCGCTCGCAATTTTGAATCACAATTCCAGTCCACAACACCCCCCGGTTTCTGCTCGCACGTCATGTGCACTTCTACCCGGTTTAGGTGTGTGATTGGCGCCTTCTACCCGGGGGTTTTCGGCCTCCTATTCCTCGTCCGTTTATCCGATTTCGTTGAGCGATGGCTTGTCCGGTCGCTCGTGATGTCCTCCGTCTATCTACTGTAGGCTTTGAACGTACTCTACAGTCGTGTCGAGATATTCCTGAGAGTGTTGAAATCATCACGCCTTCAGTTTGGTCCTCCATCCTGTTTCGGCTACCACGTTTCGCCCGTTGGTCCGATCTGGTCGAGCGATGACTCATCCGGTCGCCCACGCCGTTCTCCATCCGCTCACCGTGGGTTTTTGAACGCACCTTCCCCCGGTGTTGGGGTATTCCGCCGACAGTTGGAATGCTCGCACTTCCTGCCTGACAGTCCCCCACAATAGTACATTTAGGGTAGCATTCGTGCACTCACTTTATCTAAGGTTTCATATCTGGCTGATCATTGAGCCTTACCATGAAAACTTTCCATTGTGTTATCTCAGGCTTTTCATACATCTTGCGAAACTGAACTAATCGTTCCTTTCTTTTCGGTTTATGCGACCTTTTCTCTTTAATGTTTATTCGTTTTCTGTCATTTACAGATACAATGGAAACCAGCCCAAGTAACCGCCATATCTAAACCTGGTTCTGGAAGTGAAGGTCTCCGCTTCTTCGCTCAAAATGTCTCCGACTCAGCTACTATTGTGCAGATAAGTCACAGTCTGAACTCCCAGCCTCCTCCGCCTGCTCCAAATTATCAACCGAAAAAGGGGGAGTTATGCGCCGCTTGTTTCAGTTTGGATAACTGCTGGTATCGCGCTCGCGTTCTTCGTAAAAATCCTAAATCGATCACTGTTCAGTTTGTCGATTTTGGAAACGAAGAAACAATTGAACTTACGGATTGTGCTGTCCGCTTGTCTCCATTGCCCTCCGGGGCCTTGATGAATATCCCACCACAAGCGCACGAGTATCGGTTGGCCTTTATTCAGCTTCCACCAGATACGACTGATCGAGCGTTCGCAGAGCGTGCATTTGCAAATGCTGTCGAAAATAAGGAGGTAAGATTTATGCTTGTTGATCAGTCGTAACACCTAAACTCATTTCGGAACGTCTAATGTCATGTAACTGGGTAACTGATGGATTTTGAAGGGCTCAACAAAAAGACTGACAATCAAGCTAGTGAAAATGTTACTTAAGCCGTTTTCCCTCACGTTATGAATAGTGCTCTGATTCGCTAAACCACATTGATCCTATTACCACAGCTTGATATCGCCTGTTTGTAAGGTGACATCAAAATGGTAGATATGCCTTGCCCATGTACCAATACTTTTGATAGATCTTCGTTGTTTATTTAAAGTAGTTCAATTTCTCGTCTGATCACTGCTCTCAAACTGTACTGTTTAACCAGTACACAAGTGTCCTGCTCTATGATTCATCTGGAGGCTGTCAGGCTAACCACTGCTTGATTTTCACTCTATGGAGCTTGGGATATAGCAAGTACCCACGCAAGTATACCTCATGGTTCCCACTGTTTACGATCTGGTGGACACGCGTTGTGTGATGTGGTGCATAGCACTTTTGATGACATGTGTAGGCGTCCTCAGACTTAGCCCGTTGGGACATGGTAATCTGAATACGGATGCCATCAACCATGTATAATAAGTTATTGTTCGAGTTTACTACGTTCATCATAATGCCAAGTCCTCATATGGTTAGTTTTTTGTCGCGCAACCAGGACAGACACTTCGTGTTTTTAGGAACTATCTCAATCCTGGGCTTGGCCAATTTAGTCTCGTTTTTATCCTCAAGTAGTTTCCGCAACCTTTTTTCTATCCGCTCTATTGTGTTAGGAAAATCGCGGCGATGATTCAATTGTGTAGAACAAATTTACTG
Organism: Paragonimus skrjabini miyazakii; assembly: GCA_014338405.1. Taxonomy (NCBI): domain Eukaryota; kingdom Metazoa; phylum Platyhelminthes; class Trematoda; order Plagiorchiida; family Troglotrematidae; genus Paragonimus; species Paragonimus skrjabini miyazakii. The sequence goes on along the minus strand of JTDE01021516.1, from coordinate 43,802 downwards.
GCTGTTTCTTTGTTTGCAAGCCGTTCTAGAACACCTGCTTATTTTCCGTTCACGCATTTGTGTGTGTCAAGCTCGTTCGGTATTTCATTGAAAGGCCACCTCGTTGTCAAGCGCAACTTGTCTTATTTAAACTGACAGGGCCACGATTGCCATGCATCCACCATAGTACGCTTGTATCTAGTATGATATTCCGCTTGCCAGAAGATACTGATGCATATTGCGTATACATCCTGTGTGTCATATTAGTGCAGTACTACTGTTCTTTCAGCTTCCAACACCCAAATCTCTGTGCTCTCCGTGAAACTTGTGGGAATATTTCATCTGGCGGCGTGTGTAATTCAATTTAGCAGGCTTGGAATTCCGGAACTAGCTTAATTAGATTACGACACCTGGTAGACAACGTACAATTCAGATTATGCAGCTGATACCACCGGAATCTCCCAAATGTCTTACCATCTCATCTGAGCGACAGTTAACAGCCAATAATGGACTTATCCTTAATCTGCATCAGCGCGTGGGACGCTAGGTAGGACACTTCTGACACTGGTTCGCTCGCTCACCTGCGCCGTCAGTCACGCTTTCGGGCACCTATTTTCATTGACCTGTTGATTTTCCTCGTCCAACAAAAACGTAGATCTGCCTCAAAACGTCATGAGGTGCCCGAATCAAACAAACTCCCCCTGTTTATTTTAAGGACTGCAACCCAGCCTCGATCGCGCAACTGACATATCTGCTCCGGGAACTGCGTCAGCGGAATTATTCGGAATAAGTAGGTTTCAGAGAACGTGATTACAAGTTTCAAAACGAGCTGATCCATTCCGGGTACAAACCGTCGAAGAGGTAACTCGTTTCCTATTGCGCCAAAGCTGCATGTAGCCAGTGTACTCCGCAGACTTAAGGCAACAAACCCGCAGGAAACAACGAGGATTTGCCATGGCCGTGGCTGCATTGATCACATCTCTATGCTACGCCGGCTGCTTGAACATCGCTGTTATCGTGGAAGGTCAATAATGTTTTTTCTAGGTATCATCGGTGCCTTGCTTCAGTTGGTCTAGATGCATATTGGGGCTTTGCCTGAGAAAGTGCCGTAGAAGTATGTCAGCATCCCGTGAGCAATTTGCTCTCAGACCTCGGCCCATACTATTGATGTCTCTTTCACATTCAACTTGTTTACAAGTTTCACAGTGCAGCGGCCTCTGAAGCAGAGAAGACCAAATAAGAAAGCACACGGTGCATTGATCATATCTTCACCTTATTGCATGATATAGTATCGTCACTACTTTTCTTAGCTGACGGTCGTGGTATTCTCTGACCTAAAAGCTGTTTTCGACTCGGTTGCTCTACGTGCTTCTTGAGACCGTGACTGTCGCAGGGGTCCTGGTGACGTAGGTTAATTTACTGAAGTCATGCCCACTCCAGGTAGAAAATGTGCATTTGTAGGCATCTATCTCGAACGTTCCTCACTCTAAGTGGTTTTCAATAGATGTTTTCGATTTTCCTTTTCCTTTCAACCATGTGTTGTACGGTATTCTGGAAAGGGCACTCAGAGATTCCAACAACCTCTGATTAAAGTTTCTGCCAGATGGTAAGCTCATTATTAGTGAATGTGCGATGACGTTGCTCAACTTTACTTCGACAGAAAACATGCAGACTACTCAGCCGGTTACATGATATGGCTGGTCTGTATGATATGCACGTTACACCTGCAATGTAGTGTTGTTAAGATTGGGTTGACACTGATCCCATCTGTTATTGCAGATAGACCACTTAGGATGATGGATCGCCCAACCTACCTGGGTAATGTCATCTCATCACCTTGTAATGTCGTTGGTAAACTGCCCGTGATACTAGTGAAAGCACGTAGTACATTTTTTGTCTCTCATTTGTGACGTCACAAAAACGTCCATTTTTCGACTAAACACAGGGTTTACCATGTGTACACTCAGTATTATTCTGTGGACCCGGGTAAACGGGCGGGTTAGCTCAACCCCACCGGCGCGTCCCCAGGCTGCAGATTGGAAAACAGTCTTTTACGTAAGGGCTAGCGGCGAAATACGCGGGGTTCTGCGGGTAAATAAGCACTCATGGATAATGAGCGGTAGTATTACCAGAACGTGGTGAATTCACGGTTGGCAGCCGGACTTCCTGTAATGTGTCACATAAGCTCTTTAGCAGTACTGCGGGAGGACGTAGGCTCCTGGACATCGCACTTATTGTTTGGTGTACGGACATTATCTGTCTCCGCCAGCCGTGGACAAATCCCGAGGAAGGTTCTAACAGGTATGCAAGTTGTGCCGGGTATCTTGAACGGCTGGTTCCCATTCGAATGTCGTATGAACCAATTTGGTCACTGGCCACCGGCAACACGAGAGAAGTGTCACAACAGCCCCGTCGATCTTGGATTCCCTGGCTAGACAGATCTACTCAACTAAATCCGGCATCTGTTGAATATTCAAACTGCCGCGCCGCCTCTGTCTCAAGACATCCTGGATGGATAGACTCCATCCAAAGAGTGTATGAAACGAACCACCACTAGTTAGCAGCCTCCAGTGGACTGCGAACTTCGTGTTTCTCCTCGTTGCCGTATGAGTTAGGTTTCCTTTGAACCAAAAGCTGTTCGTCGGGCTCCTTGAGACAGCCCCTTCGACATGGACAACTAAGAAGTATTCTGCCCCTCAATTATGAATTTATGGACGTACATTGCAAAATTTCGTCTCATCTTCCTTATCGTAACTCTTTGATTTTGCTCCCATGTCACATTCTACCGCACCAAACCGCGGCGACACAGATATTTTAGAATTGACTGAAGACTTGGACGCACAAGTTGGCAGGCTAAACGCTGACGAACGTGACTTGGATGACTCACAATTACGGTGCTCGTCGAAGACGGCCATGAACGTTTGTTGCCGATCGTGTTGATAATTGTCTGTTTCTGACAAGTGCTGACTTTCGACGTTCTAGACGTCAGTGCGCCACTTGGTGACGTCCGTCGCCGAGTCAATCGTGGACGCTGATTGACTACTTGGCCGTCAGCTATCGGTAGCATGATTGTTCCCAAGTCAACCCAGTGCACCTGCGTGGATCCCAGTCATGCACTGTTATGTTCCAAGTTCACCGTGCGCCTTGGTGGATGGCCGTCAACCAAAAAACTGACGTATTCAAACTAGCAGGGACACAGGCGCTTTCCAGTGAGCGCTTGCCTCTATTCTATGTCCCAACTCACTAGACGACGCTGAAACACATTAAGCACATGTACGGCATGTCATGAGTGCGGTTCCGCCCGGTGTGGTTCTACTGGTCCTTCAGCTTTCAACCGCGTCGTCTCCATGCAATCACCAGAACCCTTTGACGGTTACCGGAATATTTGATCCGGCAGTGGGTACAACTCGGCCTACAAGGCTACTGGATTGAAACTCCGGAGGCGACTGCAAAGGCATCAGAGTTCTTGTGGACACAGCGCACTATCGAGATGTAATAAGCCGTTGCTGCCGGGAACTCGGAAGCCGTTCCATCGCATCCGAGCAACGGGTAGCAGGTGGCCAGGTGTGGGCAAGGTAATCTGCGAAGCCAATGGTCAGCCTATTGATAACCTCCAACGAAGTTTAGATCGATGGACTGAGCACCTCTAACAGCAGTTCAACTGGCCACTCACACCATTGACTACGCCTTCGACTGTGCTCGTGCTGATTGGTTTGTTGACGTTTCTCTGCTCTAGGTCACGTCCCTAAAATGTCACAAAGCACTCGACCAAGACTAATTCCATCCTGTCTTTTTTTGTAGTTGGGGTTCAGCTTTAGCTAATGAGCCGGCGGTTGTGCCTCAGAAACTCGGGATCAGTGAGGTTTATCCAAACGTCTGGTTTAGCTAACATCGTCCCCATTTTCGAAAGGAGATCACGTATCCTGCGTAAATCTCCTGCGGATTAGCCTGATTCCTATTGTGCCGAAGTTGATTGCAGTCATTGTACTTAATAGATTAAACGAAACGCGCGAGCAACATATCCGTAAGAAGCAAGCTGGATATCGCCCTAGTCACGGCTGCATTGATCTCATCTTCACACTTCGACAGATGCTTGAACTCCGCCGTCCGTGTAGAAAGTCAACAGTTATTCTCTTTTTGGACATCAGAGGGACCTTAGACACAATTGGCATAGCTGAACTCTGGGACTGTATATTGAGGAGCAGTAAGTGAATATTCCGAAGGCAATTTACTGTCAAACCTCGAACCGGGTTAGAGCATACAGCATCATATTGCCGACCCTTAACGTCTCAAGTGGGCTGCGACAACGTTGTCCACCCCCCCTTTTTCCCGTTAGACACTGCAATAGACAAGGTCGTAAATTGTGTTCTGTTAGAATGTGAATACGAGGATACGTAACTACTCTCAGGAACTTGACTTCGAGACACAGAATGTGCAAACGATACCGCTCCAATCTGCGAGGGCTCACATGAAGCCCAGAACATCTTAGACGGATTAGAGGCTTCAGTTCGCCGTGACCTTTGTACCTACTAAGTACAAGAGGTCGTTGCAAGGCTGAGAAGACTATGCACCTGCTGCCACCTTTGATGCTGAGCTGTTGGAGCTGGTTGAGAAGTCTGTGTACTCTGGGAATTGTATCAGCGTTGGTGGAATATCTGATGAAAGCACAAATCGCACAGCAAAGGCTTAGATGACGTTTGGAAATACATACCATCTGTGGTGTCCGCGTGATCTCAGTCTTTCTATGAACGGCCGGGTGTACGATGTAACAACAGTCCTAATGTAAGGCTCCGAAACCTGGTCCATTCACGCGAACATCGTGTCAACACTGACGAAGTTCGTTCACGTTTCTCCGGAACAAATAATCTGCGGACACCTGAGCTCGCTGATCTCGTCTCACAGGCTTCTTTTGCCTGGCTACACTTTACTGGTGCCAAATCGTGCCTTGTTTGCGAGTGGTGAGTTAGGTTGGAAGCAACAGCTTAGTGACAAGCGTATGACTTGGGTTGTGGGTATGAAGACACTCACACTGAAGCTAGTTTCAGTATAGCGCTGCAAACTCTTTGGCTGTGGTCCGAAGGGCAACAGACACCTTTGACTGAGAACGCTGTCTTATATGGAGGGAACTGGAAGTCACTGTGAGTTTCTTTACGTTTCTGGATTTGTCGTTCCTTTAATTTACACATTTTCTTTTTTCTTATAATGTGACACTTTGCTACTTTGTGTTCTGTACTTATTAAGTATATATATATATATGTATATATTGTGTATGTCATAGCTCATTCGTTCGAAAGATGCCTCTAGGCTCTCAGTATTCGACCATCGTTGTCTCCGTGGGGTTGTATCAAATAAGCTGGTTGTCTGAACAGCACGAGAGTTGATTGGCGCATGTTTAAAAAGTGTGAAAACTCGCGAGCGAAAAATGAGGCAATGAAAATGCATAATCCTCGCTGGTTGGGTCACTTACTCTGTATATCTACGCAGCGTCTGCCTCATCGCGCTGTTCATTGTGGCTGCTGATGATTGGAAGAAATCTCAAGACGGTCAGGTGGTAACGCAATCACTGGCTCTAGAATTATTGTTCACCCCTTGGGCAAGTTTGGTAGCTGCAGTCTATCAAATTGGGGATTTCTCATTCATTCACTCCTCTGGTTAAAAACACTGACGTTACAGTGTTCCATAGCCAGTGAGGTGGTCGCATCCGCAAGGTTGTTGAGGTTCCGCTTTTTTGTTCCATTCGTTTTTATTTTCTGTACATGTATACTCGTTTATTATTCTCTTTGTAGATCATTATCAGACCGAACGGCAAGCTGTGCCACAGCACCTACATGTAAAGGTCAGACCTGAAAATGACGATACATCAACCTGCAATACTTCATGTGCGATAGAGTTTGCTCAACCCTTCCCCTTTGTTATTTAACTCTTCACTGGACGAGATTTCAGTATGCCATCTGTGGTCTGTTACAAACTGACTGTACGCGGAAACTTATCATACAGCTCCTAAACCCGACTTGTTCGAGCGAATAATGTTCACAATGTTTGTGTCCGACCATCAATATCTCTGAAGCATTATTGGTTCATAGTAGGAACAATTTGTCCGTCTCGACGACGTTCGCCGACGTGCCTTCAGGACGGGCAGACTCTATCGACCAAGCATAGTGTCGATCGAGCATAGTGATTTCGTCCCACTGGCTTCGTTGCCCTGACATCTTACGAATACTTGGTCCTCTTTGTCTGAGCCGTGTCTTCTTTGCGAGTGACAGTTTAGACTGGGGGCGGCTGCCTGGTGAGTAGATTTTGAGGTATGAGGGTGCTGACATTAAAGATTGTCTCAATAGAGCCTTTCGAGCTTTCCGACTGGAGTCCAAAGAACGTTATCTGATACGTTGGAGAATTGACACTAAATTGTTGTGTGCCTAGGTCACAGTCGCATATGGTGAGTCACCCACCTCTGAGTGGCTGGTTGATACCTGAGTAGCATTTTTGATCGTGTATTCACTTTTGAGGGTATCGTTACTCCAGATTTGAATTTTACAACTGATTTGCGCATTCTGACGTACGGAACATCTGGGGTCTGTTCATTATGCTATATCTGCTCAAACTGATCCACTTAATGCTCGTAAAGCTTCACCAACTAGTCATTTCCACTTTAGTTTTCAACACTGAAATCCCTGTCATTTCTTATCACTTGGACTTACCGTGATCTCAGGTTCTCCTTGCAGTGCAATTTGATTCTGTTCCTTGCGCAAACGAGACTGTGAAACCCGTACCGGGCGTCGCCTTGAGAATACCAACAACGACTTCGATTGGTTCATTCACGTCTGCTTGGATTGATGTAGCTCAGATGTTACTAGATGAAGGCTTGGTTTGTGTGGAGCCGATGCGCCCTGAACTGCTCAAACCATCCACTCGTGTGTTGCTGCCGGGTTACTTGGAGGCCCAGGTTAAAGCTAAGAAAGAACGAAAGAATGTCTGGCGATACGGTGATTTTCGTATTGACATGAATCAATAGTCTTCCCACATTGCCTTTCATGTGCCTTCTTGAAGATAATCAAACTGTATCATAACCCTGTCTGTCGGTCTCTAGTTTGGTTAACCGACTTTCGATCATCTTGTCCGGATTAACTTCAGAACTTTGTTTGTTGAACTACTTCACAGGGACATGAGTTGGCTGGTTCGGTTCATCTTCTGCCACTGTTTTCCGATTAGTCGTTATTTTGTTCTTTTCTTTCTGTGGCGTTTGCGCCTTCGATATGTCACTTTGGGTTTGGAATTTTCATCAAATGCTGTTTTTCACTTTCCCCCCGTCTGTTGAAACCCACGTTCGTCGTGAACTTGTGAATATTTGTCTGGTGGTTTAGTTGTTTTCGTACAGTCTGTGATTTCGTTTCCTCACCCTTTCTCCAGTGTGTCAATTTGTGTATGAGCCATTGTGGTGAATAAATTGTCTACCGCTAATAAACTTGATTTTAGACTGCCACCGGCTAAACGGCTTTACCGATAAGATTGACTCTTTTCGGTATTGTTGACAACTCAGTAATCTCGACCACAAAGTTGTTGTGAGATATTCACCCTGCATCTGGTTTGGCCGTAATTTGTACTATGTCGTCTTCGGTGTATTAACAGTCATTCACTTTGGTCATAATTCAGATCCTCGAGGGAAGCGCGGTTCCAACCTGTTCTCGCATTCAGGGAAACTGTTTAACGTCCGAAAATGTTATTAACTGCGCTCTCTTAGTTCCTCTTTTTTCGTGCCTGTATTGGGTTTGCTCGCGTTTAGGCCGGCAATACTGGTCTTCACATGCCCTTCGGAAGCTGTTCTCTTAGATTTATGAACTATTTAGATCGATGGTGTCCGTTGTGTCGACTGTTGGGTGCACTGTCTGGTGATTGCACTTTGAAGCATTAGTCGGAACTAGAATCCCTTAGTGTTTGCTCCGTTGCATTTGCTGTTCGCTGGTATTTCGTGTTCGCCCGATGTGCCATGTCACCGCTTTTAATGTAATTGCTCCGTTATAGAAAGTTCCGTTTTAGATTTTTTTACCAAGTGCGATCACATTATCAAAAAATGACGCTAAGTAATAGGGTTCAAACGCAGTGTGACAGGATACTTCGGCCCCATTGAAGATGGATTTTATACGGTGGTTATGCATTGCACGATCGATTTGCTAAGTTAAGACCGCACTCATTCGCGGTCCATTTGAGCAACCCTACTCAGGCAGATGTTTAATGCTTGAAACATTCAGTTGCATGTTGGACTGAACCACGGAATAGCCAGTTGATCAAAGTTCATTAACTTGAAATCCAACGTTGGCTGATGCTCATTAAGAATGTCAACTCGTTAGTTACGAAACTCACACGTGCTCAGTGAGTCGAACAAAAAATGGTTTTCTTGCGGTACCGTTATTGACGTATTTTAAATGTCAATTGTAGACCGCTTTGATGGGAGAGACTACGACTAGAATCACCACATTACACCCGCTTTGTAATAGCACATGAATATTCATCTAGGCACCCATTCTGTATAACGCTAAGCTTGTATTTCTGCATGTGTAGGACCAGCGTTCTCAAATTGTCAACTGTATATTCATTCGTTTGAGAGTTACGCCACTTATTCTGTTACTCGACAGTATTGTTGCCGAGGTTAACAGGGCAATCATTGTTTTGAAAAGGTGGAATAACAACGTTGCAATAAACGTACGTATCTAAATGGGATTCTAGACAATACTGTAGCCTTGCCAACCAATACATCAGTTTGGTAATTAAGGCCGTACTCTGTCATTTGCTGAAAGGCTGTTACTTTCCCAGGTGAAATCAAAGGCAGAACTTGTGACACAAAGCAAATCTCGGTCTTATTGAGCTTCCATCGGTTTTTTTACAGACAAGGTGCATCAGTATAATACAGAGTCACAGTTGCTGCTGACGCCTTGGCTTTCTTATTGGTCGACTCGGCTCCGCTTGTAGTTCGTTTGTTTTAACGCGTGACGCATTTAGAAAACCCGTTTTACTCCGATGCTTGTTATAAAAAATAATCCGATGCTACTGCAACGTGCCATCCTGATTAGTCACCGCGCTGATATACCAATCTGCTCGTGTTGTCGACACTAATTGGCCGTAGCCTTCTGTGAATTACCGGTTGACTTCGTATCGATACATTTGTCCAATCCCTTCACATTGATGAGTACTGGTTTCTGTGTTTTTCACACTCGTCTGGGTGTTTTTACTTCACAATTTTGCTCATGCTTGCCTTACTTGATTGTTCTGATGTTATACTTCGACCCAATATCCTAGCACCTTGTCTGCTTGTTTTTTAGTGTGATATCATCCTCTGGCATCTGTGTGTTATCCCCTCCTTAATGTAACGCTCACTCGCATTCTGGACAGGCTCATATTCACTTGATGTAAGCGCTGTTTTTGAAGCTTATTACAGTAGATTTAACCTTGACTGACTATCTGGTCCAAATCTATTACCAGTGACTAAGGACCATAATCGTTTTGAACACCGAATGACAATTTTTCGCCCCGTCAAAACGCTGGACGATTTCAATTTTTTAAATGACCAAAAGAACTTGGTTTGCGAACGTAGCAAAAGTCCTCGAGAAGTATCTACTTCCCGATTAACATACTTTCCAGGAGAAGTTTGGGAACGAGCTACACATATATATTGTAAGCTCCTGAAGGATTATCTAGTCTTCCGAATGTTGTATTACTAACAAATATCCCCTCGACAAGGAGCAATGAACGTCTAAGGAATCATTTTCGTATGGTGTATATTGACCAGAATGTCTGCACTAATCCGCTGTTTAGCCCCCGTGTCACCAAATGTGCATATCTGTTAGTATGCCGTTTCAGTATTCGATACTATCCTGTCTGCATATCGGTTGCTTTCATTTTCTCTCACTTAAAGCATATTTTATTCCCTAATTGAATCCTAGATACAGACGTGTGTGCATATCTTTCTTCTCACACAGATCCTTGGAAAACAAAATTGTGTGAAAAACTAGCCTCTTAAGCTGGTCGTTTCAGTAGGAGACTTGTGATATCCCTCGGAGGTTCAGAATATGCCTTCATTATAATCTCCTGCTAATCAATGAACACAGCCACTCCTAATAGGCTAATGGGAACAACGGACAATTTCACGATTGTAGTAAATTCAGAGTTGGCGCGGCTTGTAACCGTTTAAAAGTTTAACACAACGAAAGATTTTCCATTAGATTTATGAAATGTGGAAAGTGAACAAAATACCTCACTCAATTTTCATCGGCTAACTTTCGAGGGCAGTTATATAGGTTTTTTCAGTTTTCATTGACTAATGTAAGCGAACAGTTTTTTCTTCCCAGTGTTTAAAATGTCTGTGAAGGGTCAGTTTAAACATTAAACCAGGGCTTTGTGGGAGGGTTACCGTGTTTACTTCGGAAATTGAACTGATGGCCGTTCTGCGACCAGCTACTTTCTTTCAAAGTCTTTAAAACCATGTAACTTCTGTTGACATGCATTTGTGGAGTACATCATCGTCACCACAACTTTCTATAGATGGCTGAAGTTACTACCTTGAGCGTGCTGAGCTGGTGCCGCTAAACAGCCGACAATCAAACATGCTTTTAGGATAGAATGTGGGGGTCTTCATTATACTTGAATTTTGTGAAAACACTGTTAGTCTCTATTTGCATCAGAGATTATCTTGATTACACTCAAACATGGAACCAGCCGTCGGGCAACTCAGAAGCAAAGAATGGTCTGGGCAAAAATCGGCGTTCCTTTGATTTTACGTTAGATACTGACGCAATAAGTGGACGGCGGGCCGCATTCATCTACAGCGGTGACTTCTGAATTGCCCTCAACGTGTCGCCCTCTAATTTTGTTTACGCGATCTGTTCGCCCGTCCATATGCGAGTACTGAAATCAAAACATATTCAAGCCATTACAGTGGCTAGGCCCAATGCAACCGCACCAGCTTGTGAACGTCAAAGTGAATGTAACTTAGAATAAACCATCGTTTTTCGAAATTCTTGACGCAATTTTCTATGCTCTTTTTCATGGTCTGATTTTGTGCCTTCACCACTCTGTGAAATTAATTGTAGTTAATTAGCAACTTCCGTAACACGAGTAGAAGACTATTTATAAGTTTATCTTATCATACTAGCGTACGAGTCTTAAATTAAATGAACCAACTTGGTTCAATGCTTGTGGCTGTTTCTCGCTCAGTGTTAGACGACAGGTTGGATGTTTGCATAAAAAGTACACTATCGAAATTTGTGTCAATCCTGTGGGTTTTAACCTACTCTCTGTGTACTTCACCTTTAAAGAAGGTCGGTCACGCATGTATGAACTCTCGAACAACAGTACTTGTTAATGCTAGAATTGGGAACAGAATAAACTCTTCGTCGATTCAGTTTGAGCCTGCGTGTCGTGTGTTGTCAGCTCCTGATCTAGAAAATGCAATCATCGTCTTTTGTGATGCTGTAAAACCGCTATGTTCCAGTAAGACAATTTTCTAGACTTGATGACAGTTTTCTAAATTGACGATGCCGAATTCACAAAATTCGGTCATCACAGTAAAACACGAATTTTATCCTCTACTCCACCAGCACACCTGGTGAAAACGCACTGAATTATGGATGTACAGGATAGGCAACTGTTAAACGTAGCCCTAATAACGATCTAGTGATCGCTGTCGTATACCTGAAGATAGCCTGATTGAAAACGGCTTATCAGTCAGCAACATACAACACTGGCGGTGATATCATCACAGTTTCTATCACGTAGACATTCAGCACCGAACACAATGACCAAGGAGAAGAAAGTGAATTCAGTTGAAACAAACATGAAGTCAAAAGAATTTGTATAATAAGCCGAAGGGACGGAAAAACATTGAAACTGATGTTGAGGCACCTGGAGTTCCAGCCAGCACAAAGGTAGTTGATGCTGAAACACTTGTTAAAGTTAACCCCAACAGAAGCACCTGCAATACATCGGTGAGTACGTTGAGGAGCAACTGGTGTCAGTTCCATCATCACAATACGGAAAATTCAAACTGAAAGGTTGAACTGAATTCTTGTTAGTTTCAAATTAACTTTATTCGAGTTATTTTCCCCTCGTTTGTGTTTTGTTTTTAGTAAGCACTTCATTGTTCGATTTGATGTGTACCATCATTTGTTACCAGTACTGACTCATGGAGTGGTGTTACTTGCGTACAAACATGTAGAATCTGAGTTTTATACTGTTGGTTATTATCTTTTCCAGTGTGCTGCAAAAAGCTGTTTGAGTGTCGTCAGTGTACAAACCTCGTACTCACTTCTGTCCGATCGAAGCCTTTACATATATCCATATATGGTGAAGTCCCGGGCTGGAATGTATAATACACAGCTGTGCCTGTGTTCATGTTTGCGGCAAAGTTAGTAGTCTGCGTTGGTTTGAGTTTGAGGGCTGTGTACTTTCAGCATGGTTGTTGAACAAACGAATTAATCAAATGGCGAAAAAACAACGTTTTAAAAATTTACGAACTGCAATGTGGTCCATTGGATTAGTAAATGATTATGTACAAGTTGACTGTTGCGGATATCGTCTGTTGAACAGATTTGTCCTGTTTCTAGACCGATGTGTCGGCATTACGCACACACACGTTTTACCAATATGTTTTAATCCCATCTAAAAGTGTGTACGCAAGTTTATTGGCAAAATTCGTGTGGGTAACAGTTATGTTGTGTCCTCAGACCCATTCCACTTGTGTAGCAAGTTCCACACATTGAGTTCTGCGTATATTAGCTCCATAATCCCTTACTTCGTCAGAATTTCAGTGAATTTTTAATTCAAAAGCTTGCGATTCCATTTTATTTCAACCTCTTGCTTTTGGTGCGTAAAAATGTTCTTGTTTACTTGGCACTTCAGCTGATCAACGTGCTTTTTTCTTGTGTCCAGTTGAATTTACTGTTTGGAAACCATTTGAAGTGATTTGCTTGATATGACGCGAACCGGTATATACATCGTATGCTTTCTTCCTGGTCTAGATAGTCAACGTACTTAGAATATAACTCACCAATGTTTAGTCCATTCGTGGCTGGTCATTGATAAGTTTGACTACTGCAGAACGCTCCTTAAGGCTAGTGCCTGTACTCTTCTGTTCTGAGCCCGTTGTTCTATTGTAAACTGATGCCGTCATTGTTTTCTGTTTGAACCAAAACCCAGTCGGTTTACACCGACAGTTTTATTCGTTGTTTTTGTGCGATTCCGAAGCGAAATGAGACGACAAATTTGGACTAATCATGGAGTTTATTGTTACATCATTTGGCAAGTTAGGAATTGTAAACTTTAACACTGCTGGTTATTGAACCGTGTGCATGCGCGATCAATATATTCGCTCGATCTCAGCAGATGCACTGTAATATGCGCATATGTGGTCTGACCGCTTACGATTTGGCCGGTTAATCAAACTGTTCATGATATGATGCACCGAAAGTGATCGTTCGCGACATTTAATTGGCGATACAAAATCAGGCGGATTGATCAATACTTGAAAGTGTTGTGCTTCATTTTATCAGTGCAGGTGATTGACCACTCGACAGCTTGTGTCATCTGAACCCTAACAAGGGGTCTGAAAACGAGTGTTGCTTGACACACGACTGTAATAATCAAATTCGTGGGACTGGTAACAGGTAATGCACTAGCTCGTGTCCACTGCTAGCCTCAATGTGGCATGAATAAAACACCGAGAGCTGTGAATACAGTTACGACTTTGTATTCCGGGTTTCAGTCATCTTTACAAATGGCAATACGTAAGGCAGTTGGTTAGGGAGTGCGAGACAGACAGGTGTCAATCACCTAGTCCTCTCTTGGCGCTTGAGTGACGGAGGATTCGCCTGTTTGACACTTGTCGGACCAATGACAGCAAGGTGAGCAAGACACTCCTGATTGGCTACAGTTCTGTCAATTCAACCTATGGACACGGCCATAAAGTGCTGTCGTTCGCAAACTGCTAGCCTGCAACCTGCGATCACCACAACGAAATTCAATCTGCTCATTCACAACAACCATAAGCAGACGGTACCGCGGTGAGGACCACCGCGGTCCCGTCTGCCTGGTTAGCAAGCATTTCCAGATACGATAAATCTTAATGTATCTAGCGGCTTGCTACTTGCATCTTAAGATGAGCACAACGGTTATGGGGAGAACAAATTTGTGATCGCAATTGCATGCCTACATACAGATGACACATGGATGTCATAAACGATAGAGTTGAATGGACGTGCTCAAGCGCGGTACTCAGATAACACCGACGTTAGGTGTGGTAATAAAATAGGTTGTTTACAGTCAAATAAAATTGGATACAGCTCTAATCTGATTGGTATATGATAAACAATGGCAGCTGGATTTTGTACAATATATGAACAGCAGTCTAGAGATTACTGTACACGTCCGCAATTTCCACAGATTCCGGCTACAATCTGTAAATTGAATTTTGTCTCCCTCATTAATTACGTCTTCTAGCCAGAATGGAAGTTGACGCTATCACCGTAATTTGATGGCAGAAAGAAGTATCTGAGTTTCAATTCCAGACGAGTGACAAACTTCCGTCTCGTGCATTACATTCTTCTCTCGTTATGACATCGCTTTCCGTTTTTAAGATGGCGAAGGTGTGTGAGTGCTGTGAGCCGAGAACGCGGTCAACACAGAGGTTTTCTTATTCAGAAAGCCAATACGTGAATTATCCGCTTAAACACGACAACAAACAAACCCAATCATCTACGCACAACATTGATTCCAGAACGTCACCCCTTGTAACAGTCATAAATGTCCAGTTCCTTTGTGTACCGAGAACCAATTCATGCTACGCTGCACTTCAATGTTCCTGTTTTTCCCGCGGTTACGACAATATGCAAATCCATGTTGTCACAATAGGACTGAACCTTGACGCGGTGGGACGGCTTGCGCATCTTGATGACCTACTGGGCTAAATTAGACGGTGTGGTGACCACACCGCCAGAATCATTCATACCAGGCAGGCCAACAGGTAAAGATCTGACAAACCAAAATATCCTGGTCCTCCAGGTTGGGAGTTGGTAGAAAGCTGCCATCTTTTTCCAGCAACAGTACAAGTTCTGGTATATTGCCACCTATCCGTTGCCTTGCGGTACAGGCTCTTGAGCCAAAGGCTTTTTTTGATAACTCCAATCGTTTTCCCGGCTAGGTCTGGGCGTCCTGGTAAGATCACCGCCCACACACAACCACGAATAATCAAAACACCGATAATTCCATACTGCATCGGCCGTCTCGCAGTATAAACCGGGTCGAACTATCCACACCTTGCATACAGCAGGGTGAATAGATGGAAGCGTGCTACTGCTGACTCCTCCATTGTCCTATCATTGTCCTGTCAGGCCCCTCTCAACCACCATTTCTAGTTGGTGCTCTGCAAGCCCCACAATAGACAGCTGGTCATAGTACCATTGTGCTGTCAAGTCCCAACTCCTGCCACTCAGCCTCCGGTTTCCCTCATCATTATCTTAGACCTAGAATGAAAACTAACATAGGCGTTTTCAACGTTCGCACTCTAAAACAGATAGGTCAATAGGCCGCTCTCGCACGAACGTTAGACTCGTTAAATGTCGGTGTCTGTTGTGTTTCAAAAACTATAATCCAGGACAGTAGTCAACGTATGGAACTAACAACACCCGCGCTCTCTGCCCGATACTGGTTAGACACTTCGGGTGAATCCACGGCCACCGCAACCGGCCAAGCTAAAGTAGGTATAGTTCTTAACAGGACGTCCGCATTGGTAGATTGGATTCCTGCTGACAGTAAACTTCATGCCGTCCGCTTGGCAGGTTGTGTTAAGGCCAGTTTAGACATAAGACGTTCAGAAATGTATTCATTGTGTTTGCCTACGCTCCTACTATCTACAGTGGCGCCGGCGTCAAACAGGCCTTTTACTCGAATATGGCCGCTCTTTTCCGGTTAGCATATGGCTGTGATAGTCATTCTGGCCGCAGATATCAGCGCCCTGGTCGGCAGCTTTGGTGAGGCAGTCTCGTTTAGTGGCAGGTTTTGAATAGCATCGCGTTGCTCGGATAATGGCGGGTGACTATTGCAACTGTGCACTGAGCATAAGCTAATTCTAGCCAGCACTAGTTTAAAAATCCTTCTTTGAATGTGGCATAGTCTCAAATAGACCATAGCTGTTGGTTATAGGTGGCGTGATTCGAATCTGGACTGTCGTTCTTATTGCAGCATTTACTTGGATTCAGATCATGCATTTACTTTTGCGGGATAACGACCCCACCGACAGCAACCACTGGCTGTTGAGAAACTGGCTTTACAATCGGTAAAGAATAAGTACCAAACCAGCTTAGAAAGCTGTCATAGTAGTTCTCACTCCGAAGATCCTAATAGCTGCTGGACTCAAATCTCACGGTTCATCCGGATAGCAGGTATTGTAGCATGTGGCATGGGGGTACATGAGTTTAACAAACATTGGATCTTGTAGAAATCGTTGGAGTTGTTAGAAGCTAGATGGAACATTCCTCCTGGCAATTCACATAGCAGGTTTAGAAGAAATATCCGTAGGGAATTGAAACGTGGTCTATAGGCTGGTCATGAGGCATTATCAATGGAGAAAGTTAGGGAAATAGAAGCCGCTTTTGCATCAGGGAACACCGGCAAACTCATTAAACTGATCCGTGCCACTGGTCTCACGCGACCGTCTGTCAGTGAAGCTAACAACGAGGCGGATGGTACATTCATCTATAATAAGTCCAGAGAGTTAAAGCGTTAAGAGGAACACTTTGAGGATTAATTTAGTTGGCTTCTTATTTTCACTGGGTTGCCGCCACAAACTTGTAATGCAACAACTTGGTCACTTGTTTCAACTCATGTGGACGTCGGAGATCATCCCTCCGTGTTGGGGTCACACGATAATAGTTCCCGTATTCAAGAGACGTATCAGAGGCTATCGCGAAAAACATATGAGACTTAGTTTGGTCCCAGTCACTTCTAGGGTTCTGGCACGCATTATACTTCGTCGACTCACTGCAGTTCGGGAGGTAAACATTAAGGAAGAACAGGTAGAGTTTCACCCTGTGAAAGGATGTGTAGATCACATTTTTGCCCTTAGTCATACCCCAGAGTAGCGTCATTTGTACAGCCGGACAACAAATGCCGTATTTCTCAACTATAAGAATATGTTTTATTCAGTGGACCTATCTACACTTTTAGAGTCGCCCAAACGCAGGGGTGTATCGACCAAGTATGTGAACATACTGTCACGCTTTATTCCCATACATCAGCTCAGGTTAGGGTTTACGATTAACTATCTGACAGTTTTAGCACCATGAGCGGCGCACGTCAAGGCTATCCCATCTCACCATTTTTTTCAATTTCCTCATCGACGAAATAATGGAGGATTGTCTCCAACGCTCACAAGATGCCGGACCTCATATCTAGAGAAAGACTGACTGATTTTGATTATGCTGACGACAAGGTATTGCTGTTTGACAACTTTCAAGCAGTACAAACAACCCTAGCCGCTCTTTCGCGTTCGGCTAAATACTTCGGAATGCGCTTTTGCAGCCTCAAAATGCAAAGTGCTTCTGCAAGATTGCTGTGATTACCTAGATTTAATGTTAGATAAGGCACCCATGTAGATTGTTGACCGGTTTGCATGCCTGCGAAGCTGTATTGGCGGCGAGGGTGTTGGGAATTGAATGGAAGTGCGTATCTCCAAGGCTAGGGCGGTGTACGCTAATCAGAGGCTTAGGGGTCACGTATGCCAAACAACAGTGAGGGCTGTATCACTATGCGGCAGAAAAACCTGGCAGCTCATGGTAGAGGACGTGAACAATCTTCAGGTATTTGACCACAGATGTCTGCATTCGATCGCTGGTATCGGGTAGCACCAGCGAGTAAGCAACGAGGAGGTTAGGAAGCGGGTGTTTGACATTGATTGTCAAACGAGTTCTTTCGTTCAATTCTTACACTTGCATAGACAGATGGTTAGGCCATGTACTAAGAATGTCAGCCAATCGTCTGCCACACCGGACACTTTTGCCGACGCTGCGGTCGACTGGCGCAAGGGGTGAGGTGGACAGATAATGACCTGGGTGTGGAAAAATGAAGTCGTTCACGAAGGAGTTAGCCACTGTAGATCTGGTTCGTCTCACAGGCTGGGGACCCCTCGACTGACAGAGTCAGTGACTTGAGACGCTAGGTGAGATGGCGACTAACCGAGCTCAGTGGCGTGAATGTTATCGTTGTTCAGCCGAATTTTCTGTGGAGTGAGTGCACTTACTGACACGGGGCATGAAAGCCGTAAGGAAGCTGTTTTGCTGATGACGTCATACTTTCACTTGCAGCTCAGTTGTTTGTTTGCAAGTGTAAGCATCTTGGTGTTGAATGTTTGATTATAACTTTGACTGTCTTTATTAGTTAGGTCTCCTCTCCTGTCCCCTTTTCCCCTTCTCTTTTCTTATAAAAGGTTTCGATTTTTCTTCGTGGTTGTGTGGCAATCAAACATCAGTGTGAACCACTGATGTATTGTTGTCTATGACGCTCATGATGAAATTGAAATTTTTCCGTGCTACTGGTAATTTGATACTGGCCAGCTAATGCAAAATCCACCAATATTCACCTTCTTATTGTTTTTTTCTTCTTCAAAGTATTGCAGGGATATAACTGTTTTAATAACAAACACATTTGGCGTTCCGTTAGCAACATTTTACTTCAAAGCGTTGAACAGAATATTGGAGTTAGTAAAGGTTTGGAGTGTACGACTAGCTGAGAGGGTGAGCAGTCCAACAAATAAGGTGATGAGTATTCAATCCCTGTTTGGACAACTATCTTGTAAACTGAGTATGGTTAGCCTCTCATAGTGATACCATCAAGCGTTGGAACCAGAATGGTCACCTGCAAAAACATTTGTACCCAATGGTGTCTGACCAGATTGTCCGGACCGCCCTATATTGCAACGACCAAACCTACCTAGGTCTGTCAAAGCACGTGATCATAATTTCATAAACTACCATTTGGAACCGCTTGACTTAGTGATATCTAGGAAAACAGGGCTTTGTCATCTAAAACAGGTCTCTTCAAAAGTACTGAAGTGGATAAAAGCTTAACACAATGCGCAGCTTAGTAACAAGTTGCGTCATAGCACTGATCTCCACTATATGTGAACTTACTCGGTAGTAGTATGAACGAGACCAAAACAGCACTTTTGCCAGAACAAAATCGCATTGATTGTCTTTTCTTTTTGTTTTCCCAACTGGTGTGATGTTCGACATGAAACATTCTGTTAAGCAGAAGTATGTAATAGTTGTAGACGTGTGAAAAGATTGACGAATCGAGGACTCCACCAGTAGTCAACACTATAGACTAGCAATAAATGGGAACGAATACTTGACTGTATGTAACAATACAACGAGGTCGTAACGATTGCCATATACTTTTCATATCTGACCTGCCCCGGCTGAGCGATATTAATTAGTCCACCTCATTTCTTGACCAGTAGTGTACATCACATCTGTCGTCCGCATAATTCTAGAATCCACTTTTCTACTGATGGCAAATGTGGCTAGGAAAGACAATATCTGAGAGTGTCATGACAAGTGTTAGACTTTCTGGATTAGCAGCAATTTAATTCACGGATGCCTTCAATACAGTTTTGTGTATGCTGTTATTTCACTGACTGTTAGTTGAACAAGCCAACAGAACATTAACCTTTGTAGGCCTGATTCATATAGATCGAATGAGTCTCAAACATAGCAAGATTTTCACCTGCGAATTCACAACTAATCAAAGACTGGTAATTGTTATTTAAAACCAAGATATCTGCATCATCTGAATTGTCAGTTAATGTTAGATGATTAAATTAGCCTTCTCATATGTCCATTCGCATTTAAACAAATAATGTCATCTTTTGTTGTTTCATTCTTCAACCCTACTAATCATTAGTCAGCAAATACTTGAAAGCGGAAGTTAGGCAATGTGTTGTTTTATCCTTCAAATTTTACTGAAAATGAACGACCCTTTCTGAAACTGTCCTTTCAACGCGAATACGGTTTACGCGGATTTATCGAAGTATTCAGTTGCAGATGTTTGGGACGGATTAGTGTGACGTCAGATGGATAAAAGACCACATTCTCATTTTACAGATGAATGAAAGAACAGAAATTGTCATCTCAAGACAAAAAAGAAAACTATTCTCTGTTACAATCTGTTAAGATTAAAACTTGAGTCTGACGGAGTTTATCACCTGATCTAGTTGACTAAAAGACCAAAGTTTGAAACACGTTCCTCTCACGAAAGCTACTTGTGTCAAACGCTTCCGGCCTTCCTTATCCAACCACATGCGGCTAGACTTGATTCTGTAAGTGATGCTACGTCAACACTAGGTCTTTTGACTTAAGATAATGAAATCAAAAGTCAAGAAGCACGTTATACTGACCGACACAATAATTCGTACACTATGAATGTACGTGCATTCGTGGCTTGCGAAAAAGAAGTACACGCAAAGCGAAATTGACAGACGGACTTAAGATAGATCCGTACACAAATAAACTAGGCAACAGTTATCAGAATTCAGTTACGGCGATCTGGGCGCGTCCAGTCTCATTGATCACTTACTTACCAAGACAGCCGCGATGTTACAAACCTTCTTTAGTCACACAGAGTTTGAAAGATGTTTTTAATTGATAGCACTTCTGCCTGGTGTGAAAATAATACGCTGAGAGCTTCGTGGAAGATCGCGCATCTTTTCGTGTTTGTGGCGACTGAATTTCACTATTGTACTTGTTAATTTGCGTTTGCGATCTCCCAGTATCCGATTGTCCATAGTGAGCTGTGTGTGTGTGTCGATTCCAATGCCAAGTAGAGAATTAATTTTCCGATGTAGTGCTGCCTACAACAAGAGGTTGTCCCAAAAGTGTGGACCTGAATACAAAAGCCGTAGTTCAGATCAAATGGCTTACCTAACGAATAGACTTCCCAAACGGAACAGGTAAACGAACGGGGGCGTTACATCGCTATCACCACAACCAGACTAGCCGGCACGGGGGTGTACGCGCATTTCCGGGCAAGTCACTCGGCCTCACCATACCAGTGTTTTAGCCGCTGCGGTCCGCGATCAATAAGACATGGCTACCGACACATCTGTGTAACTGTTTCGTCGCTTGACAGGCAGCGCTGGACTGGAAACCAGCATACATCGATGAATGCAAATGGACAAAGTAAAAATGTGCCAATCCATGAACAACAAAATACCGCATTCATGGACGAAACGGGTTTCCAAACTGCCATAAGACTGAGCAAAAACTAACAATTTTCCCATTGAATCTGAGGCACGTTAAACTGTTTTCAGGCTTACCGCGCCATTCGTGGTCCCTGACGTGACGTTTTATGACCGGGTACTAAAAACGCTAGGCGACGTGTGGTATTTCTCAGTTTTGTGGCCGTGTGGTCTCATTTTCAATCAACATGTCCAATTCAACCATATATAGGAGCCGTGATGAAGACAACTTGGTGCGTGTTCGAGGTCGGTGTGTGCAGCTCGCTCAAAAATGTTGTCTAGATTAAAGTGGTTTTATTCCCTGGAAACCTGCATTGTCCTGAAAACTGTCATGTACAAGTAGGACTCAACCAACTATCACACTGGTGGAGCACGACGAAGAGGACAATGTTTCATTTTAGAACACACATCTACCGATACTCAGAGTATTTTTGAATTTTTCAGGTGAACCATACGCCGTTATTCCAGGGAAGTATCACCTTCATTTTATATCTTTTCAACCTTATTAAACAGTCATCACCTATCCATTATATTTTATTCGTTGAAGTCCAGTGCATTCAGCTGTTAAACATGTAGGGGGGGGAATCCCGAAATCCTTCTTATTGTGTTGCCTAATGGAATGAAAAATGTTCATCTTTGCCTCATGATTGAGAGCGTTTTTGACAGCCACTCAATTAGGAAGTCGAAAATTCACTTCTAGGGGTGCACAAAGCACTTCATTTGACTTGACTAAACAGTTTATCGTCTGATCAAAGTGTTAATCAGCGTTTAAAAGTTATGCTAGAGAAAGATCAAATCATGACTGAATGAACTTCTCAAGTGCAACATCAAAATAGAATAACCAATGATATTACCTCAATCTGATCGGATTTATAAACAGCGAAATTCTAGTTATATCGTGTCCGCTTTGGGTACCTTCCAACTAGGACGCCAAAGGTTAGGGCTTAATTCTGAGGTTCTTGTGGGGAGCCAAGCCAGTGCATAACGATGACGAAGTCGATTGCAGCAATCCTCTGTTTCTTAGGCAAGTGAACCTAAACAACATAAATATTAACGCAAAAGAATCCGGATAACGGGACTGAAACGTTGACGTGAAGTAATTATAGTATAACATATGACATAGCTACACTCATTCTGTGCGAGAACGGGACAGTTCAAAATCCGGTAAGAGAGTTCATATGCTGACTAGACTGGGAAAAGGGGTAAGGAAGGGTAGCACGTGATAACAGGATTGCTGCTTTTAACGTACTCACATAAGTATTGGCAACGTCCTTATCTATTCATACTTGCTTTCACAGAGTCGCACGGACTTGAGACTGGGCGTAGATTACAAAAATAAGTAGACGGTGATATCCGACCCTATCGAATTAGACGTTTGGGGTAGGTCCAAGACTATTTGTCAGGCAAGTAAAAGTTCACATGTACACTCAAAACTTCAAACAGAGCCTCGAATACTCAAAGCTGTTTTGCCACGTGCAATAGTTTATCAACCGCTGGTTGATGAACCCCTGCCGTGCTGTCTTGAATTAAGATTCTTCACATCATATTGTAGAAGCACGGTCTTAACATCAACGGATATTCATTAAAAAGGGGACAATAATAGGTAAACGAACTCACTAACATTGGGATCGGTCAAGCAACCGCAAGCATGCTGAACGATTACAGTGACACTTGGCTGTTCGTGGTTGCACAAAGGTGGCTTGTGACGCACGATCAAAATAGGCCTCATGAACAGCTAGCCTAACCACCGCAACTCTCTGGACGCCTGATTTGAGTCATGCATTTCAAGACAAGCTAGATTGTTTTCTACGCACCGTTCCAGTATTCAACGAGGATCGTTTCTAATACATGATCTACTACACCAATACAACTTTAGTAGGCCAAAATGACTTGTACAGAATCCGAGTTTTTCAACCTGTGTGTACGGAAGGATATTTGCTTCATGAGCCACGTAAAACCATTACTCATCAAGTGTGTGCTTACACGCACTGGCGTCTGTTCATAATGGACATGCTCATGTGGCACTTTTTGGCTCCTACATTCTTCTTATTGCAGATTACTGTCACACTCTTTTTGCAAAAAGCATTCGGCTTGTCTCCGTGGTGTGAAAACTCCAACGTAATCGTTAACAGTCTGAACTCCCAAGTTACTTGAAAAAAAGTGTGTTCTTTAGACAAATAATTGTGGGATACAATCCCACTTAGAATTAACGAATAGAAAATTACGTACTTTTATAAAACACGGCACCAGGATAACTGGTATCAGATGCTGACGTTTCGATTACTTCTACAGGTCGCGCACATGGATCGACCAGTCGTGTATATGGACAGTATGTATCGATGAACGGTGGTAACTCTCACGGGTTGTACCGTCCATATGTAAAAAGCAGTGGGGTGAATACTATCTGTTTCATGAATTGCATCATCTCCTAAACACCGTGGGTCGAACAGCCCTTTAAATAAAAACGGTTCCAGTGAATGTTGATTACCTGCTTTCTCGATTACATGACTACGCACTGAACGAATAAATGTGATCAACTGACTTATGTATATGGTGTGTTCGACGATCGAAGATGCCAGGATTCCGTTCTGTTGTTTTCCATAATCAAGTAGGTGGATATTTCACTACCCGCTGTCGTTGATTAGGTACCATTCTGCATACATTCATGCCACCCTAACTGCAGGTGAATTGGTTAATAAATGGAGAGAAAAGGGAGTAAATTGTTTTCAGAATAATAGGGTTGACCCTACATGTAGCAAACGTGAATCAGCAACATGATATGATTTTCAACTACGATAATAACCTTTGATTTGCATCACTGATAAGAATGCCTACCTTCATAAAACTTTGAAAAGTGGTCATTTGGACATGCTTTGTTTGCAGCGAACGGTAATGTGCTTCCCTTGATGATAATATTTCGGGAGGGTTTTCACAACACCTTCATGTAAGTTTCACCTTTGGGAATAACCCTGACTCTATTCTCTGAATTTTTAGCATTCCCATAGTCGGAAGCCACGTTGGCCAATCGGTACTTACATATCATTTGACGCATCTTCCAACACTCGCGTCAGAGCGGCTTATCAACAGGATCTTCAGAGTTAATAAATCGAGCTACTCTTAAATAGTGAGTAGTAAAACGTCTAACTCCAAAGTATCCCTCGGATGCCTCCATTTAGAGGGCCCTTCTGGACAGTGAGGGCGTCTGTCACCGGAAAGACCAACGAATAAACCATTTTCAAGATTCGTCGGCATGAGTTATGTGACCTGTACAATACATTTCGTTGACGTTATGCAGCATAGAAATATGAATGGTTCTCTGTTTAGAAAAGTGCAACATAAGAAAACTGGGTCCGAGTAATACTTACATTCTAAGTTTTGCCTATAAACGTGGCCTTTTCGATACTCTGTTTTATAGAGCTCGAAAGTGGAAAACCACTCCTCTGTGATACACTGAGTTAAAACGGCTATCCACCATGGTTTACCGAAAAGCACTGAAAAATGTCTGCCTTCTTGTATCACCTAAAGGTGATATTTCAATTTTAGCCAGATGGAGACTTGCAGCCGCAGCCAGACGGACATATAACACTGTGAAGGTAGTGTTCACTGAGAAAACTACGCAACTACCGGTCTCGACGAGGAAGGATCCGGTCGCCCTGACCGCCCAAACAAATGTAGCATATGGTTTCATCCGTACTTGTGGATGCAAATATGCAGGCTCTACATCGAGACAGTTGGGGACGTACATCAACAGACACACTATCTAGTGGCTATTTGCCTCCATCGCCAGCAGTGCAATCACGAAGCAATTACACGGGACCGTGGTGTTAACACATTTTGTATCATATGTCGGTCTAGAACGAAGCAAGGTCTACGGTTTGCTGAGGTAGTTGCCACTCATCGACTAAACCCGGTGCTGTGCGTCCAGAAAAAATGTTTATCAATCTGTCCTTCCTTTGTAATTTTGTTCCATTTCTAAAGAGTTCCAGGTTTCTTCAATGTTTCCTTTCTTTTCTATCATGCACCCCTCCAATAGTTTTGATTCCTAATCCAGTTTTAAGTACTCTTTACCTTCACTTAAACTGCTCGTTGATCATTTGACCTCGTAACACAACTCCCCTTATCAGCTTCATGTTGCGTCATCTGAAAGCCCGGTCACGAACACTCTAACAGCGCTTATCACGTCCGAATACCTCGTCTCTGTTACCATACTTGCTCGCTATTAACTGATTGCATTAATTTCTCTGTGTAATAGATGAGATGCGAACAAAATGTTCCTGCGCATGATATTTTACTCTAAACTGATGGTTTTTTTTCAGATTTATCTCGAGGAAACACTGCTTCAAATTGTTATAAGTAGTCGTCGTTGTGCAATGTACGACGAGTTACAGAGTATTTGCTTTACTGTATCTTTAATACGCAAGTGTTAATTGCGTTCAATTGGTGAAAAGACATGCTCCGGTAAATCCTGATACGTTTGTGCGTCACGACGAAATTCCGTCCAAAAAGTGTATTCTTTCATCTTAGTTTTTCTTGCGCGAAATAGTTATTATTCTGAATGGCCAACCAACCGACATTCCACCACATTTCAATTCGGGGCTCTTACAAAGGAGAAAAGTAGAGTCAAGGTCCCTGACAAATGGAGAAGATACGGACAGGTCACCTGTACATCTCTCATACAACTCAGAGTGGACGCTGGCTGGTGTATTCCCATAAATGACAACTAAAGTATGTCATATATCGGATTTTGAACGATCGACGGGAAATACAGTGGATTTCAGCCCCATCCTCCACTGGATGCGTCATGTGCACCACATGCTACGTTCTATGAAGCTTTCCAGATATCTTTTCATGCTGACTAGCCCTAGGACGCCCCTACAAAATGTCTGCCATGCATATCCGCCGAGGTTATTGCACCGAAAAAGACTACATTAATCCAGGAATTCGGAGTAGACATAACTGGGATGATCACTGTTCACCTTCCGACAACGCGTTCAAAGAAAATCTTGCTGCCGACACAATCTCTATACATCGATCTCATCAGTTTTATGAGAGTCGAGAAAAACCACAGATGATTGTTCCTTGTCACCATGAAATGTGAATTTCATAAGGATAGAGCTGAACGGATATCTGTCGAAATAGATAAAGCTTTGCTCAACAAAAACTAAATAACAGGTTACATTCTTACCAAGGAAACAATAGCGATGTCTGAAGTGAAGTCAAAAAAATAATGGTTTCTTTCAGGTTATCAAACATGAAACATCAAGTAACCAGCACTTGGACACCTCTTAACACGTCAACTGCACAAAACACGAACAATGATAACATAAATTATAATGAAAAAGACATGTATGCTATGTACGCTTGTTAAACACTGCAGTCAAACTAATGTGTAGTATCCTTCAGAATATGAACGGAATACTGCAGTTCGGAATGTACACTTAAGGTTGGACGAAATTGAACCAACCGGATTAGCAGCTGCGAGGCTTGGCTAAAAGTGGTGAGTATTGAACAGCTCGAAGCGACGAATAAAAACTACACTACATATTATCAGCATTAATGATTAGAGAACCTGATCCAACAGAAAAGCCATGAACAGGTACCACACAATTTGGTCGATTTACCGTGGTAACGACCCTGATGCTTTACCGGTTAAACATCTTACGTTGTTGTCTGGAGGATTACATCGTCCGTCAAACCACTGCATAATAACATTGTCATATAGGGACAAGAGGCGGAGCTGCATCCCATCATCAGCTTGTAACCGTTTTGATTCCTCCACTGGAAAATTTTGAGAATCTGGCGGAATGGAACTCATAAATTTCAGCATAGTAGCCTTATTGATGGTGAAGACAGACAACACTGCAAGCACAATACGAACTCCATTAAAACAAAATGCATTTTCCGGGCGAAACTTCTTCGGCATTCTTGGTTCCACACATTGCTCATCTAAATCAGTCCAACGCAAATGATTACACACAAAGTGAACCGTTGTCGGGAAAGCCGAAAAGCAAGCTTCCATAACCTACTACCACGGGATCAGACAGTTTTTAACACATTTTCCCTAGTGTTTGGTCATTGTTCCGTTTGCACTGAAAACGGTATCCGCACTTCTCTTTAGAAGTTTCACGAGATGTTTTATATAAGAGCGAGGCATTTTTTCTTGTACAACGGCGTGTACGTGTCCCGGCTGATACAGACTTTCAAGATTGTGGTCTTCGTCGGTAGCGCGGACCACTCTATTCAAAATGTGCTCAATCTGGTAACAGTCGAACTCTCGATGTCAGTAATTTATCACCGGCAGACGTGTATTGCAGTCCCGTAAAAATATGCAGTAACTGGTGCTGCGAACCGCGTGAAACTAAGTCATTGTGACACATTTTCGCAAACTTCGGTATCCAGTCCCGCGAGATTATCTCACCCCTTCTATTTACCCAGATGACACTTAGGCATGGATACTTTTGTCTAAAACGGTAAGTAGACCCAAAGATGGCTTGATTCCATCCTCACTGAAAATTCAGGAACGAACAACTCGCATATGAAGTGCAAACCGGGACAAATCAGCCAGCATCACTGACCTACTACCTCAACATCACTAGTCCACGATAACTGTTGTTACTTGTGCCTTTCCTATGATGCTGGAACGTCATGGACACTTGGTACATATAGTAGGCGCCACAATTCAATCCGAGTGACTTTGAAAAAACGTTAGGTCAATGCGCCGTTGCGACTAGTACGAATGGCCTATATCGAAATAACCATAGTAAACGTCGAGTATCCCTATCTAGTACTTTGCTCGCTTCCTCCTCTGCATCTCCAGCTGCAGGATAGCACGAAACCTACTTTCCCGAAGACACAAGGAAGGTCTAAAAAACTGACGATCCAGATCTAATTATTTGCCCGGGGAAGATAAAAACCCTTGCCACAAAACGACATGCTTCTGTATGGCCACCCAATGAAACAATGACCTCCAACTCAGTCTAACCGATTGATCACCAAAGTATACGTACGGAAGCAAGCCGTGATTTACCACAAGAGTACAGCCAACGATAGGCACCATGAGTGATCGCAGTAATCCTGGTACTCGGCGGAGCGCGTACGTATAAACACCGTCAAGTTGATTGTAAGGTTATCTCATGACCCTAGTAGGTTGCCTCACTAGCCCATTCATGTATCACAATTCCAATCCATTGCATCCCGGGAAATGTCGTACAAACTGTCACTCTAGATGATGCCCATCAGTCCTTCACTGTTGCAAGTTGCCTTTTTGCCCAGTCAGCCTAAAACACCGATTACGCGATCCATTAAACTCGACAGTGAAGTGATTGTTAACGGTGGACCAGTGATAAGATCACTCAAAACCCGAGAAAAAGGACTAAATGTTGATCAAGCCTTATTAGTAAAGAGAAGCTTTGTTTGGTGTAACACACTAATATGTTGAAAAAGGCCAATAATAGCGTGTAAGATGTCTTGCGCATTGACATTTCGTTCGCATCTCATCGGTTACTTTTGCGAAATTAACATGCACATTATATAGTGAGGGGGCAAGCATGTGCATGAGTTTTTTTTTTGAAACATGTCACAGTCGCCTTATTACATATTCAGGCAAGAGTGGCTACACGGTTCTTGTCTTTACCAGTCTAAACATTGCGCTAGGTACAAACACATTTGTGATATCATCAACGATCATTAAGAATTTTGTGTTATATTTACCTTGTTTATTTAGCAAGTTCCGATAATGTCCGACTTTTCTGACATTAACTGATCGCCAATACTTGGTGAAAAACTGGGTTAGTAAACCAGGTGATAGCTAAATTAGAAGATACCCAATGGTGTATAATTCGGGAATCGGTTGGAATCGAACAGACGACATGTAACACATGCTTTTAGACGATATAGATAATACCATCTCGGCTACTAAACCATGTCAGGAGCTCGGGAAACCAGTACTCGGACCCAGTTACTCGTCAACATAATCAATTAGATGAGCCAGAGTACAGATAGCCTCGTTGATTCCTGATGCTGGTTCGAATCCAGACTTTCCACAATTATTTCGTGAATCAATACTTACTTAGTGGTAATGTAGCAACAATGCTAGTAGTCGCTACGTGAGAGCAGTAAACTGGGATGGAAGGGACAATCACGCAGGATAGTCACAGAAGACCAGTGAATGTTTGTGTGCACACCTGAGATCAGCAGCTAATCCGACCAAAAAACTGGCAGAAATTTAAACGAACATGACAAAAAACTAACGCCACAGTCAACTTCAAACATATTTGAATACCAACTGGACGCGACCGGACAACAATGGAAACAATGTACCACGGAACTCAAGTAAGAACTTCAAGATTGTTTAAATATGATTCGTTCAAATAACGTGCTATAAGTAACGTCAAAAACACCTAAGGAATGATTAACAATCCAGGAGTAGAGCAAGCGAAATCACCAGAAGCAACTGGAAGCACCTGAGTAATAAATAAATGTAGTAGGTGAATAGAATAGATGCAAGTTATGCTTAAAATCATTCGTGATTAGATATGTGCCTGTAGGGGATCAGAGTGAACAGAGGGAAGATGGGGAGATATACATGAGATGAAATGAATCAGTTCAGCTGACGACGCCGGGCCTTCTGTTTGTCAAAACGTGCCTCCATTTCTTCAAGAATTCGGGGTGTGTAGCGGACAACGAGTTTGACGGTGCCTAAAACAAACGGAAGAAGCAGGGACGTAAGTGAAGTGACCGGAACAAGAAAAGCACACTAAAAGGACTCACAAAACCAGCCACATTGCCAGATCTGTGGTAAATCAATCTGAACCCAAATGTGAACAGTTCCTTTCAAAACCAACCCGTATAGTTTGCGATTATCGAATGTGCACCGTGAAGCGATTACTCACTTCAGTAGAAAATCGTTTGAAGGATACTAGCTTAGTGGTCGCACAATTTACTGGCCGTACAGTATCACCAGCAAGGCACGACATTTCAGTCATAACGTATATGTAAATAAAAATTGAAAGGGTATACATTACAAACGTGCGGTGAGTCTCGAGTATGACCCACAAGTAAAAAGGCGTCAGTGCGTGTGGCGTTAGCTCTAGACGGTGTGAATCTCAAGCCGAAAGTGGATACACACAGCCAATCACAACTGATATTAACAACGTGCAGAAGCAATTATCTTGATAAGATTATCCGAGATTTTGGCCATAGGGAGAAGCTACGAGGCAAGGTGTCTTGAAGTCAGGCGTTTTTGTTTCAAACAACCAATTCAACGAGAATGCGCCACGTTAAACAATATTTGCATTTGGGTGAAGTTCGCGTACTCGTTAGAATATACTCCACGAACACGTACGATCGAACAAACAACGGGCTGATTAAACGGATAAGGAGATAATTTGTCGTACTTCGCAAATAACTATACTGAGTATACAATGTTTTTAATTTCCTTCAAACATCGTCTTCAGTAAAGAAGTCAGTTTGTCAGTGATCGACACAGCTACTGTTACCACACAGCCAAACAGCAAAAGAATCCTTAGATGAAAAAGACCGGGATTTCCTGAGGACTTTCATTCGCTTATTAACTTACTAACATATCTACGAGTTATGTACTTACTTACCAACTAAACATGGACAATCAACCATAATAAACGAGAATCAGACCGCATATGTGAGACGGCCTTCTGACAGCTTGCATAGCTCCGCTTCATCAACCACTTTTGTTTCGCTGACCAACCTGAACAACCATCACCACAATCAAAATAAGCACAGACGGCCATTCACCAGCAGTTCTCAGTGATAGTTAAAATCATACAAACACGAAGGAAGAAAAAAAGCAAATACAGTGTAGGAAGATAGAAGAGGAAAAAGGGACAGGAGAGGAGACCTAACTAATAAAAACAGCCAAGTTTACAATCAAACATTCAACATCAAGGTGCTTACACTTGCAAACAAACAACTGAGCTGCAAATGAAAG
This sequence comes from Paragonimus skrjabini miyazakii, assembly GCA_014338405.1. NCBI lineage: Eukaryota > Metazoa > Platyhelminthes > Trematoda > Plagiorchiida > Troglotrematidae > Paragonimus > Paragonimus skrjabini miyazakii. The sequence goes on along the minus strand of JTDE01021516.1, from coordinate 12,585 downwards.
TATGGCGTCATCAGCAAAACAGCTTCCTTACGGCTTTCACTGCCCCGTGTCAGTAAGTGCACTCACTCCACAGAAAATTCGGCTGAACAACGATAACATTCACGCCACTGAGCTCGGTTAGTCGCCATCTTACCTAGCGTCTCAAGTCACTGACTCTGTCAGTCGAGGGGTCCCCAGCCTGTGAGACGAACCAGATCTACAGTGGCTAACTCCTACGTTAACGACTTCATTTTTCCACACCCAGGTCATCATCTGTCCACCTCACCCCTTGCGCCAGTCGACCGCAGCGTCGGCAAAAGTGTCCGGTGTGGCAGACGATTGGCTGACATTCTTAGTACGTAACCTAACCATCTACGTCTTTCCAAATGTAGTGACTGAACAAAATAATTCGTTTGACAACCTCGCTTCCTAATCTCCTTGTTGCTTACTCGATACCAGCGATCGAATGCAGACATTTGTGGTCAAATACCTGAAGACGGTTCATGTCTTCTATAATGAGCTGACAGGTTTCGCTGCCGTAAAGGAAAACAGCCCTCACAATCGTCTTACATACCGGACCCTTAAAATACAGAGATACCTCTCTGTCAGACAGTCCTAGCCTTAGAGACATGCGCTTCTATTTCATTGCCTGCACATCCACCACCGTTAATGCCGCTTCCAGGCACACATCATCCAATGCTAAATCTACGTAGTTACAGCAATTTTGCAGAAGCACTTTGCACTTTGAGGCCGCAAAGCGCATTTCGAAGTAATTAACCGAGTGCGAAATAACCCTTCACTATTTTGTCCATGATGAAAGTGAACAAAAATGGTAAAAGTGGGCAGCATTGGAGTATTCCGCTCCTGATGCTGAAACTGTCAGACAGTTCACCGTAAATCCTAACTTGATCTGAAGTAGGGAAATGAAGCGTCGACAGTATGTTCACGCACCTGGTCGATACATGCCCACGCTTCAGCAACTCTAAAAGTGTAGATCGGTCGAGTGAATCAAACACATCTTTACAGTCGGGAAAAACGACCATTGTTGGCCAACGGTACACATGACACTGCTGTGGAATTTGATAGAGAGTAAGAATTTGATCTACGCATCCCCGCCCAGGGATACGTTATAAGTCTGTGGTGGTAACACAGTAGAAACAGAAAGCCAGCTCAATTGACCCTGTGTTCCACCCAGCGTTCTGTTAGGGAATCCATTTTTTCCGTCCAAAGCCGTCTCCTTTATCGAGAAGACCATTTTGTCCAATCAGAATGAGTGGTAGTGTCGCTAACAGTTGAGAGGTAACCTTCGCTATTTTATACCTGTTCGTTTTTTATTCCGCTATGCTCACTGGTGATTTAGTGACCTTAACTAATATTTTTGGTAACTGCCCTTCAATTTTCTGATTCACGAATGTTAATAGGTAGTTATGCACCATATAAATAACCTGTTATTTTCTCCTTAAAACATACGTTGCTGGGGCGGAACAAAGTTGCTTTTCACACTCGTTTCGTTTTGAGAGCAACTAACGGGGACAGTCGCGTTATTATAGGGACCAAGATTCTCCGTGTTAATTATTACGAAGAGAAGAATTCGATTTCTATCAGATGCACTACTATACACTGGATGAATCAGCGTATTCCTTCGAGGGTTTACAACACGCTTTAACCTACAGGACTTCATATAGATCAGTATGCCACCTCCCTTGTTGATATATTCAATGATCTCTGGTACTAGTGGCACGGATAAACTTGAACAGTCCATCGGTGTTCCCTGAAGCAAAAGCGGCCTTCCTTTCCTTAACTTTCTCCATTAACCAAAATTCATGATGGGCAATTAGGGTAGGACTCAGCTTCATACGAATATCTCTCATAAACTTGTTATATGAACTGCCAGCAATAATGTTCCGTCTGACTTCTACCAACTCCATTGGTTTCTCCGAGATCCAATTAAAGCGAAAGAGCGTCCAATAAAGTACAATTTTTATTGTCAAACTCGCTGGTTACTATGCTACGCGTGCGCTTGCGTTTATGAATCGCAATTCCAGTTCGCAACACCCCACGCATTCCGCTCAATCGTCGTGTGCACTTCTGCCCGGTTTATGTGCGTTATCGGCGACTTCTATCGGGAGGTTTCCCGCCTGCGATTCCTCGTCCGTTGGTTCGATTTCGTTGAGCGATAGCCCGCCCGGTCGCTCGTGTTGTCCGCAAACTAACCACTGTGGGCTTTGATTGTATTCTATGACCGTGTCGAGATATTCCTCTGAGTGTTGGAATAATAGCGCCCTCGATCGGGTCGTCCACCATATTTTGCCTGCCATTCCTCGCCCGTTGGTCTGATCCAGTCCAGCCATAACTCATCCGGCCGCCCAAGCTGTTCCCGATCCGCTCGCTGGGGCTTTTGGACGTACCTCTCCTCGCGTTGAGTTATTCCGCCAAGTGTTGGAATACTCGCACCTCCTATTAGATAATCCACCACACAATGTCTGTTCAATTCACGTACACTCCTATCGCATGTTGCAATATCTGCTACCTGAACAACCTGTGAGATCTGGGTCCAGCAGCTATTCGGAGTGAGAACTAAGGCAGCTTTCTAAGCTGGTTTGGTACTTATAATTTATCGATTGTAAAGCCAGCTTCTCAACAGCCAATCGTCGCAGTTGGTGAGGTCGTTGTCCAGCAAAAGTAAGAAAGAAACTACAACGTAGTAACGTATGACCTGAATTCAAGTCTGTGCTCCAATAAGAACGACAGTCCACAGTCGAACCACGTCACCCATAAATATCTGAGACCAAGTCTGGTTCGGAGAAGGACAGCGCCAAGTATAACAATGACGCGCACGATGTTTAGCATTAGTGGTGACTAAAATTAGATTATGCTTAGTGCACAGCTGCAGCAGACGCCCGCCATTATCTGAGCGATGTGATGCTATTCAAAGCCCGCCACCAAACGAAACTAAGCCTAACCAGAGCAGCGACACGGACGTTCATATCTTATGCCAGAATGGCTATATCACAGTCATGTTTCAACCGTAAAAGAACGGCCAGATCCGAGTAAAAGGCGTGTTTGACGCCGACGTCACTACAGTCAGTTGGAGCACAAACAGACATAATGAAAGGATTTCGTAACGTTTTCTGTCTAGAGTTGGTCTTAGAAGAACCTGCCCAACGCACGGCACAAAGTCTACTGTTAACAGGAATCCAATCTACCAATGTGGATGCGGCCGTGGATTCACCCGAAATGTCTAACCAGTACCGGGTAGACAGTGCGGGTGTTGTTAGCTACATACGTTGACTACTGTGCTGGGTCATAGTCTTTGAAACACAACAGACGCCGACATTCAACGAGTCCAACGTTCGTGCGAGAGCGGCCTATTGACCTATCTGTTTTAGAGTGCAAACGTTGAAAACATCTACATTAATTCACATCCTAGGTCTAACCAAGAGACGAGAGAGGCCTGAGGCTTGGTGGTAGAAGACGGAACTTACCGACGCACTGTTGACATGAATGACTAGATCCGTTGCGGATTCTGTAGGAATGAGCCTAGAGAGGCTTGAGAGTTAAAATTGACAGGACAATGGAGGAGGGGTCAGCAGAAACATGCTCCCACTTAATCACCCTGCTGTAATCAACATATAGGGCGACCAGGTTTATATTGCGAGAAGGACGATGCACTGTGCAATTATTGATGTTGCGAGTAATCACGGTTGTATGTGGGCTGTCATCCTGCTGGGACGCCCAGACGTAGACAGGAGAACGATTAGAGTTCTCAACCGAAGCTTTTGCCTCAAAGGCAGCGGGTGTGTGGCAGTGTGACAGAACTGGTAATTTTTCTGAAAAAAGATGCCAACCCTCTTTCAACACCCGAAATGGAGGACCAGAAGATTGTAGTTTGTCAGACTTCTGCCTATTGGCTTGCATGGTGTGAATGACTCTGTCGGCGTGGTCACCACACCGTCCAGCAGATCATCAAGATGCGCAGGCCGACACAAGGCAGTGGGTTCCAGAGCAGGGAAATGTTGCTTCGATTGGATTCCAGTGAACAGTCGCTTATGCACTGTCAGACTCAACACACTGGTTAAAGTCTGTCAACGCACACCAGAAAAGCGGTGTACATCCATCACATCGGTGTGCGCTGCAACGGGTAGCTGTCCAGATGCTACCAAAGATGCGTTCTACAATACCCTCGTTGATCTCCTGAGGCAGACTGTACACGCAAACATCATCATACTAGCGGGCGATTTTAATCCTCAGCTTGGTTTGTCTTTCTCCAGGAGAATAATGGCTGGGAGGTATGTTTGGTGTCCGGGCAAAACTCACTGGCAGTTTTGGAAGACTGTTGCAACTGTGCGCCTCTCACAGTCTCCATATTTCGAACACCACATTTCAACATAGGGAGAGGCACTGTGTTACATGGAGACCTGCTTGTGCTTCTTAGCCATGGCCACAACTGGATCATGTAGTAGTCAGTTGCGAGTGGTGCCACCCTGTTAAATACTGTCGTTCGCTTTGGAGCAGCCACCTGGACTCGTATCACGTTTTTGTGCGCGCCCGATTTGTTCTGTCATTTAGCCAGATTGCATACGCTCATAAAAGCAAGCTACTTAGCTGGCATTCGAACGAGGAGAGTGTAAGGAACGCTCACCGGGAGGTACTGGTGAATAACTTGTCAATTCGTGTCAGATGAGGGAACCCAATGAACACTAGGAACAAATCACAG
>JTDE01021514.1:52785-63423 GCA_014338405.1 Paragonimus skrjabini miyazakii | reverse complement strand
CGAAGCTAGAGAAACTTTAACAGCTGAAGGCGTAAACGGTGTCGCAGGCAGTCAGTTGAGCTACTGTTGGAGGTGCCCTTCCCGACGTCCCGTGCGTCGTTACAAATCACAAGTTGACCCGACATTGGTTTCGCAGATTACCTCACTCACACCTGACGTTTTGCCGCATGTTGCTTGAATGAGGTGGATGAGTCTCTACTAGTAAGCTGTGATGAATTCCGGCTTCGTCTGGCCAACGCGCTGCGTTCATGAAGGATTGATCACGCAGAAACCGCTGACTTGGTGACCGAACTAACGGTTGTACCACAGAAGGTATAATCACACTTGCGAATGGCACATCATATGGATGGCTCGTTATCGTCCGTTCGATGATGTATCAGGTTAGAGAGGAGAGCGTTGTAGAAGGTATGGAGCACTTGTTGCTTTTTTAGATTGGTTACGTCGATTTGTGTCTGAAAACAAATTGACTTCCTATCGTTATGAAGATGAAACGTTGCACATAAGTGTGCCCGATCAGAATTCAGACAGATTCTCTAGTTTGAGCTGTAGCTACATCACGTTAGCTAACCTTATCATGGTATTTCTTTACCAGAAAGTTGCTTGGCAATCTCAATCTCTAGGTGGAGCACTAGCGTCTAGAATTTTCAGAAGTTTTGCCCGCCTGAAACAGTTATTCGCAGAAAGCTGCAACAAGCATCTACAGTTGTTTGTTCGCCGAACACCATCAAAGTGCTGGCCACCTAACTCACGTTTGGCAACAGCCAACCTGTTTATTTGTGTATTCAAATCTTTAGCTAATACTACGACATCCGTGACCCACGCTACTAGAGGAACATCAAGGGTGGTGATAAAATTCATCATTGTTTACGTCAAGGCCCCAGTTTATGAGAACACATGTCACAGTAATGAACAGATGGGGTTTATGGCGGATTTCTTTCATATTTCAGCCTCTTCTTCATCTCTGATACTACGAAGACGACTGTTGTCGAGTTTCCAGTCAAGTGTTATTTTAGTTACGTGTTTTGATGGGACAATTCTAACCGCAAATTTAATTTGGGATACAGTGCCCTAAAGCCTCAATTTATTGATTTGGACCAATGTGATTGCTTGAGGTGTCTGCATAAGGCGATGAAAATCCTTTCTTCTCCAAGGTCATTCTAACCTATAAATACAGTACCATTGTACAGTAATTTTTGCGAAGCGAATAAATTCGTTTTTTCTCCTTCGTTTCTTTGCTTCTTTGCTGGGAAGGTTTGTGGATTTCCCGGGGATTCGAAGTCCCCAGCGTTCCTTCTGACAGCGCGGTCTTCGTTGTTTAAGACTGGTTTATCGTTTCAATTTTTTTTGGGGGTTATAACACTGTGTATGCGCTTAGAGCGGTTCCTAGACCGACGGCACTAGTGCCTGGAATTGGGCAGTCTTCATACATGCTCAGGTTGTACTTGCATCGTGACTCGACCGACAGAGGTCAGAGGTGCAATGTCGCGCCAGAACTTTGAAGCGGTTTACCACAGCAGCATATATCGATGGTAAGAGTCTCCAGCGTTTGTGCCAAAACTTTGTTGTCCTTTCTGCATGTGTTCTAACTTTGAAGATTACCCTTTTAAGGAATATACAGGGCACTTGTGGGGGCTGTTGCTGATCAAGTGAAAATGCTATTTCAATGTTTTGTGTACTACCATGCTAGATATGACTTGTGTCGCGAGCAGGAAATGAGGCCAGTTTGGGATGACTTCCAGGGTAGTGGCTGGGAGACATTCCATCTTTCTTGAATGGCGTCCGTAAGACAGTAAACAATTTCGGCTTTTACTGCTGTCAACTACTACGAATTGTCACCGTAACTCGCGCACACTGTGAATTTCAGATTTCTCAATTTTTTTTCCGGCCCCCAACTTTCCTCTTTTCTATTGTTTTCTTCCTATCTCCTGTTACTTATGTCCATTCATTTTTTTTGTAGCGGCACGCGCGACAGCTTCATGTTTTGATCATATGAACTCCGTACGTTCACTTTTCAGTCTTCAGCTTACAAAAGCATTCTTCCGTTATTTCACGCTGGTCGGAGTTGGTGTTCTCTTGGAACTTCCGGAAGCACACGAAGGGGCTGTTCATTTGATTCCCATCTGTTAGCGTGAAAATGGTTCAATTTTTTCCCACGGTTATGATCGGATGTTTGTGAAACAGCTGATGTACACTATTTACTACATCACTGCCACTTATCTCCAATTGGTTGCCGCATAATAATAATCGTTGGTTATCGACCTCGGTTTGGTTGCCTTTCCATCATTTAGCTGTCATCGTTTACTCATTTGGGAGTTAAACGTTTGCTTTCTGTTTGCGTGTACGTACGCAGGTTCGTTCCAGCATTCTACTTTCACCACCTGTCAGGTTTACCCCCCGATCATTTTCTAGTAACTGAGTTGTTGCAGTGCTGCTGTCCGTTTTGCCGCTGCGTTCAAGTCAGACTGACAGCTGCCTTAACGTTGGAAAGGTACTAGTAATGAAAGCAGAATTAGCATGATGTAGCCGTTTACGTTAGAATTTTACTAATCCGCTATGGTGTTGGTATTTTGACTGTGGTTGTTCGCTCTGCTATCAGTTTCGATCGATTTTCCATTTCCTATTTATTCTTCGTCCAAAGAGCAGTGGGATACGTCTATTAACCACATAGGACGCTGTTAAAGCTGATGGTCGCGCTGTTAGTTCCAACAAACTGGCAGAACAATAGTTTCTTTAGGGTATAACAGACCGTACTAATCGATTTTGTTGACCGCAAACCAGCATACGCCGATGACTTCAAATAGACATTGAAAATGTGATATTTCCACAACGGGTTGTGTGCTATCACGATAAGCTTTCCACTGTACTCATAAACGAAACACACTTATAAATTACGAAAAGACTGCTCGGGAACTAACAATCTTTCCACATAATCTGAGGCACGTCACACTAGGTTCTCAGGTCTTTATCGCGCCACTTGTGGACTGACGTGGCATTTCATAGCCACGCTGCGAAAACGATAGGCGTCGCCTGACATGTTTCAGTTTTGTGGCCTTTCTATTGAGCTATGACGTTCGGAGTGCTGTCAACATGTCCTATTTGACCATTCTATCCATATGTGATTGCCGTGATGAGGGCAACTTGCTGTGTTATTGTGATCGACGTGGACGGCTCGTTCAGAAATGTTGTTCAGATTGGGGTGTTTGGTTTCTGCATACGTGCTTCATTCTGAAATATGTTATATCCATGATGTGAAGGCCGTTTAGTTTGGGTCGATTTGGTTAGGTGATTACGACCTAGGATAACGTCGACGCATATATATATATATATATATATATATACTGATCGAGCTGGATTGAGGAAATAAAGTAATACACCTATAAGTATTGTGTTTATTCACAGACTATCACTCATCGGACTGCACAGATTGTAAGTGTAAATGCTTTTTTGGCGGTTTAGGAATGTTGCTCTCATTTCTTCTCAGGTAAGTGGGATATGTGCGCCCTGGGTTGATTAGTTTGTCCTGTGTGTGGGAAAGTGCCTGTGTGATTTTAGTTGCGTCGAGTTATATTGGACCTCAATTTTCTTAGTACGGTTTGCCGAACAACAGCCGCACATAACTTTATCTGGGCGAATTATCATACTGGAACGATGTGCCGGTAATCTGACTACTGAAGAACGTTTTGAACAGGTTCTCATTTATGCTGCCTGTGGTGTAGGTGCGAAGGATACCGCCAGTAAGTTTGATGAAAAAGCCTATGGGTACGCAATCGGTTACTTGTAAGTCCGTTCGTAGGCTGATGAGAAAGTTTGTTGCACCGAGCTGCGTCCTTGATCTGCAAAGAAGTGATCGAAATCGTACGTCAACAGGTGGCTACTGCGCTGGCGATGTCCCACGACGTGCAAAAACAGTCTTCAAAAGAACGTCTGTTTGCTCGTTCAATATTGTAACACTTCGAAGTTCGGATACTCAAAGGATGCGAGTATTGGCCATATTGGGAGTCTCGATTACTGAAGTTTCGGTTGTCGAATGCGGACAAAGGCAAGTCATTTTACACGTAATAGTTATCGGGTGAAGCAATGCTCTGTTCGAATGGATTGTTGCAGGGATCCAGTTTTTGGCTCATCAGCAACTCCATACGTTTGCTGCAAACTGATGTCAACATAGCCTAGATCGTAGTGTTTCGAATAGGCCTTTGGAGAAGGACGCGGAACGACACCGTTCAATAATAAGGCCACAAAACTGAAACATGTCAGGCGACGCCTATCGTTTTCGTAGCGTGGCTATGAAATGCCACGTCAGAGTCCACAAGTGGCGCGATAAAGACCTGAGAACCCAGTGTGACGTGCCTCAGATTATGTGAAAAGATTGTTAGTTCCCGAGCAGTCTTCGTAATTTGTAGATCTGTTTCATTTATGAGTGCAGTGGAAAGCTTATCGTGATAGCACACAACCTGTTGTGGAAATATCGCATTTTCAATGTCCATTTGAACTCATCTGTGCATGCTGGTTTGCTGTCCACTGTTGCCTTTCAAACGCTGAAACGGTTACGAAGGCGTCTGTCGACAACCAGTTGCTGTCGATCGTGGACCGTAATGGTTAAACCACCCGGACAATTGAGCCGAGCGACATGACCTGATTTGAGCGTTCACCTCCATACTGACTAGTTTAGCTGTGGCTATAATGATGTGATGAGACCGTTCGCTTACTCGATTGGGCAAGGTGGCCTGTTTTTGGGCTTACCCTTTGGTTTGGACTTCGGATTCTTTGTCCGGATCTGCACTTGTTGGACGGTCAATATTTCTTGTGAATCCGCAACTCGTTACCCGTCTGGAGTTTGTTTCGTACGTGTTTTCCATGTTTTTTTCTGTTTCGAATTTCAGGCCATCGGATAGAAGTTCTTTTCGTGTTGTTCGTTCACTGTTGGTGATATCAGCTCGTGTTCAGCACTATTCGATTGTAACATTGTTACGAACCCCTTATCTAACTAAAGACGGCGAATAATCCACACGGACGACTGGAGAGCTGGGTGCTTCGACTGCATTTTGTCAGTTTCACCGTCGGACATTGTAATGGCAGAAACAACGATATACTCGGCGCGTTGTCACGACCAATACAAGAACATGAGCCGCCGGCTGAAGTCACAGCCATGAACGGACTACTGGGCTTTTGACAACGAATTGCTGGCTAATCAGCAGCTAAGTATGTGAACACTTACTAATAAGAACCAAACGTGAGTTATCGTCCATGAAGTTGAAAAAGCTGTTTCACCCCTAAGACCGATTACATCTGGAGAACGACTATCCTGTCATTGATGTAGACGTTCAAAGAATAGCTGCCACCGTGGCGACTGTCGTTTGTTGCGTATGGTTGGGAGAAGCACCTAATTCCTCTGGCACACATTGGTGTTCACATAAGAACGAGAGCGTTTTCGATCTGCTGCGACAAAGGGTATTTTGACCCACGATGCGGAAAGATGACTGATTTCATTTGGACGTATCCCAACTGCCAGTAAAATCGAGAGCCAACAGCACCGATGCCGTCCGTTATAGCAGGAAGCAGAACACATTTGAGGCATACACACTTTCGATCTACTCACAACAAACCAAAGAAGAAATCGTTATATAATTGTGCTGATCGACCACTTCACACGGCGTCTGCCAGTTATTCCCACGACAGATTAGACGAGCGGAACGGTTGCACACGTCTTGGTGAACAACGTTCTAGCTTGCTTTTGAGTACTGCAAGGAGTCATCACGGATCAAGGCCGGCATTTTCATGGGCAGAAATTTCGGGAAGTGTAAAAGAACTGAGGATTTCAGCTCTCACTAGCACTCCCGTATCAAACACGGACAATCGGGTTGATGGAGCGTTTCAGTCTTAGAGTGAGGGAATAGCTGAACAGTAGAGGCAATATCTGTGGAAGTAGACCACCGGTGATATTGTTTGGATACGGCACGACGAAGAATACGAGACGCGGAGTTCACCATTTGGGCTTATATGCGAGAGAGCTGGAAATTCTGTTTGAGATAAAGAAGTACAATCATTACCTCACGAACGACAACACCCGAAACATCATGCGCATGAACAGGCATCAGAAGCACATTTCCAAAATAGGCGAAGATACGACGTGATGTACAACGCACAACTGGCGCCCGTTTGTGGTCAGAGGTCGAGTAAAAGTAACACCTTGGTCGACCATAGACCTCAGACTCAGGAGCAGGCAGAGTTAAAAGACGATGGAACGGACCCCTTACTGTCATGAATAGCGGGAACACGAGCTTTCAGATCTGTGAAAGCCATTATGGTTGATGGATCACTAGCGAACACGTGGCAATCGGAGCAAGTCCTTTACAGAAGGGACAAGTGTCGTTGGAGACTAAATGAGGGACACGACTTTTCCAACGCCTAATAAAATATCTCATCGCGACTGTGGGATGTGATGAAAGCCCATGGCGATTGGATCACAACAAAACGAGAAATCGAACTAATCCTCACTGAGCGAAATCGGCCTAATGGGACGAGGACTAACAGTTGAAAATCCCTGGCAGAAAACGTCCGTCACGAGCACAGAACTAAGCAGAAGTGCGTAAGGCGTTTAAATGAAGTCCCCACCGCGTTTCGAACTGTAATTTGGATTCGTAGATTTGAGCGCACAGACGGCATCAGAACGTGCGAATTAGACAATATTGCTTTATTTGGTAATTTTTCACTACAATGTAATTTAAATGCACGTATCATATTCATGCCTGAGGGTCATAGCATGGGAACTTTGCGCTACAATTTTTTTATTGGGTAGTCGAGAGGGTTTATCGGGAGAAATCGAACATGTTTGCCAGTAACGTTTGTATTCGTATAGGCCCTTCAGTCGATCCATTTTTAAGCATGCGACTGACTGGAATTAATCTTTTCTGTATTCATCAATGATACTTATCTTTGCCCTGACCAGCGGCTCAAATTCAGTCCAGACGGGTATGTTGGCCACTACTCTACTCACTAATTAGGTATGATCGAATTATCACTTTAACTTTCAGTGACACATGCCTGTGAATAATACTCAGGTTGATGAATCTCCTCGTGAGAAAACAGTTTAATTATCTTGTGACTCCCATCTAATAACCGCATTGTCAGAACGAGCCAGGTGGAGTTTAGGTCACTGATTTCGTTTAACCAGCCGAGCGATGTTTGGTTACTGTTAGGCAGTCGGAGATTTTTGTTGACAACCCAGACGTCACTCACATCTGATGACAGTTCTTTCGTTCAGCCATTATTTTTGGTTGTTCTTCCTGTTCCTAATAAACTTCGCGTTACTAGAAATGACCCATTTTTGCACTTTTTCTGTCCTTTAGCTTGCTTATTCACTTGAACATGACTTCCTCATGTGGATATTTTCGGTGTCACCTGTTCTTGTTGGTTCTTTCCACATTTAAGTGGTTTGTGTTGTGCTTTGTGTAAACTGTGCCTTTCAGTCACGTTTCTACTGATCGAAATTATCTTTTCTGATTTTTTTTTGGTAGACTCCAGATGCTGTGCGAAACCTCGAGCAGAATTTGGTGACCCAAATCTTTAACACATTCTATGAGACCGGGATTACTAGCAAGTAAGTATTCCATTCCCCCCCCCAGACTATCACTTGTGCTGGTCAGCTATTTTGCATGTACTTAGATGTAGCCTTGTTCACCGGACTTGCAATGTGGTTGGTGCTGAATCCTGACTGTCGCGTGTGTTCGTATGTCCTTCGCGAACCACCTTAATTGTGTGCATTTTCGTTGGAAACGTTCTCAGATTACAGTTATTCATTAATGCATTACTGTTCCCAGCCTTGTGAGTATGCAATGATAATGCTGCTAACTGGTCTTGGGTTTTATCTACCTTGCGACACAGATGTCGCATGTGAACTGGATATTGTCGGGTTGTCCAAACCTTGACAAGAGCAGACGCTGCAGATGAAGTCAAAACTGGCAATTGTAATGTATACCGTTATTGTTGCGAGCTACTATAAGTCTTTATCACTCAAGCAGTGCGAAATAGCTACGTACAGTTGTTTACTTTTAAAGATATGAGCAGAACAATGTTTGTAAGTCGCTTTTGATAGTGCATACATACGGTTTGAAAAGTTCATTGTCTTGACAAAACTTACTAATTTATAAAAACGGGGATTGAAACAGCAACTTAAAGAAAGTTTATTGTTTTGATGGATTGGTACATTACAGACAGTATCACAAAACTGATTAATTGCCGACCGATCTTCACGATCATACACTACCCTTATTGACCAATAGCGGCCTTTCCTCGTTTGAAACTGGACTCACCAATAATTGTGCCTTTGATTTCGCTGTCCACTTGCCGCCGTTCTTTTCATATCTTTTCAGTCATAGTGTAGTTGTTGATATACGTTCGTCTTGTCATGTACCTAACCTGGACTACATTTTCGGTACATGAATTCCCATTCACTGATCCAGCAATCGCAGGAAATTATGATAGAGTGTGAATAACACTACATTTGCTCGGAAATCTTCATACACATTTAAACATGTGTTTTGGATCAATTTTGTCCCCTAATGAATTGGATGAGCACAATAGTTGTTACTTGAGATTTATATTGAAACAGCATCTCTCGTTTCCGTCACAGAAAGACATTCGATTGAGACCTGTTGGGGTTTGTCTAATCAACAGCTATCACTCGGTTCTAGGTGCATGTTTTACATTTGTTTAGAGATTTGTGCCGTCCGCTTGGCAGGTTCAGTTAAGACCAGCTCTAGACGCAAGACTTCCAGAAATGTATTCATTGTGTCTGCTTACACTCCTACTGACTTTATTGACGTCGACGTCAAGGACGCATTTTACTCGAATCTGGCCGCTCCCCTTCGGTCGATACGCGGTTCTGATGTAGTCGTTCTCACCGGATGTATGAATGTCCAAGTCGGCCATCTTGGTGAAGCCGAACCTCACCTAGGTGGCAGGTTTAGGATAGCGTCACACGGATCAGATAATGAGGGGCGGTTGTTGCAGCGATGCGCTGAACATAAGCTATTCTTAGCCAGCACTAGTTTTAGGCATCGTGCACGCCAATGCTATACTTGGCGCCCGCCTCCTTCGAATCAGGCCTGGTCTCAGATAGACCACATAGTCGTTATTTATAGATGGCGGGGTTCCATTCAACACTGTCGTTCTTATTGGAGCACATACTTGGATTCAAATCATGCGTTGGTACGTTTTCGTTTTGTTCTTACGTTTGCTGGGCAACGACCCCACCGACAGTAACGACTGGCTGTTGAGAAACTGGCTTTACCATCGGTAAAGTATAAATACCAAACCAACTTAGAAAGCTGCCTTGGTGGTACTCACTCCGAAGATCCTAGTAGCTGCTGGACACAAATCTCACAGGCCATTCAGGAAGCAGATACTGTAGCATGCGGCACGGGGCTACATCGGTTAAGCAAACATTAGATCTCGGAGAAATCTCTGGAGTTGTTAGAAGCCAGACGGAAGGTTCCTCCTGGTAATTCACATAATAAGTCTAGAAGAGATATCCGTAGGAAGCTGAAACGTAGTCGCTGATCGTGAGGCTTGGTTAGTGGAAAAAGTTAAGGAAATGGAGATCGCTTCTGCCTCAGGGAACAGCGGCAAACTCTTTAAGCTGATCCGTGCCACTGGTCCCAAGCGACCTTCTGTCAGTGAATCTATCAGCGAGGCAGATGGCACACTAATCCATAGTAAGTGCAGAAGGTTAGAGCGTTGGTTAGAACACTTTGATGGTCAATTTAGCTGGCCTCCTGCTTCTGTTGTGTTAGGAAACGAATTCTTCAAAACAATCTAATCAGGTCATGGGTGATGGCTGACGAAGTCACTCGTCATAGTAAACCAATTAGGTCATCCGTGACGGCTGACGAAATCAGTCATCAACAAGGCACTGGTGTGCAAGTCGGACCAACCAGGAGGAGGTGTGAAAGTAAGCGTAGGTGTCGCGCTAGCCCGATGAACCAACCAGAGCTCAACGGCTATGGAGTTGGCCCTACTTGGCCTCTTAATCGCGATGTGGCCTAAACAAGCGGACAGTGGTTCAACGCGTAAGTGGCCATATTTGGCAACAATTTCATGGTATATATTTACATGCATTTCATCAATTTATGAAACTTGAAGTTGGGAGTACAGCGTGTTTTCCCGCAGGACTCCGCACATGTAGATTGGGTAAAACCCCATAGCGGGGATCCAGGTATAGTAGTCCAGTCGTAATATAACGTTTGGCAGAGGAGAGGCGCTTTACAGCATATTGTTACCGCCACAAACTTGTGATGTAGCACCAAGGTCGGTAGATTTGGAACCACCCACTACAACTGAGGTTCGCAATTGTCTTTCGGTTCTCAGTCGTAATAGAGCTGCTGTCCCGGTTGATCTCGTGCCGGTCCTTTTAAAAAAGTGGAAGGGCGTTAGTAGTGGTCTTGACTCAGTTGTTTTAACTTGTGTGGACGATGGAGACCATCCCTGTGTGCCGGCGTCACTCGATCATAGTTTTCATATTCAAGAAGGGAGCCGGGTCTCTTGCGAAAACCATAGGGCGATTAGCTTGACCCCAGCCAAATGGTGGTTCACTTATTACCAGTCAGTCGCGCCGACATGACAGGTGGGCTGAACATTTTG
>JTDE01021514.1:37413-52685 GCA_014338405.1 Paragonimus skrjabini miyazakii | reverse complement strand
TTAGCAAATGCCCGTGAAACGTGACCTCTTTTTCTCGCAAAGCCACTTTGTCGCGCGACAGGCGGATTCCTCGGTCGACACAGCGCCTCAAAAAATCCTCCAAATTCCTGTCATGATCCTCCAAAGTTTTTCCGAAAATTAGCACGTCATCTGCGACTCACATGACTCCTTTCAGTTTGTCAAGTATCGATGCGTTTGTTTAATCCAAACCCTTTACAGAAACTACCAAGCTAAGTGAAGTAATCGACAGTCTCGTGGGACTTGTCTGAAGTAACAACAACTGGGTCAGTACCGGCCCAATGTTGTAACAACAATACACTTTGAAGGTGCGAAGTGTATGCCATGTAGACCAGCCGTAGCATTTAATAAGTTAAGGATGATGTGCATATTTTCCGCAGAAGAACTAAATAACCCATTTGTGTGAATGCTTAATATTTGTCGGCTACCTGAAAGAAGCTTCACTCCGAAATTCTCTGGACCTCCTAGTTCTCCTTCCGGAATATTGTCCATCACAGTTGAAAGGTAAGGTGAAATCGACACCCCTGTCGAACGACACTTGGGGTAGAGAACGCGCCAGATAGGTGTCCATAAGTGCGCACTCCGACTGGGCATACGACTTCGATAAATTGACATACTTCACTGGAGCCCTTTTACGGTGGAGCAGCACTAGTGATCAAATAAAGAGCAACCTTTAGGTCCAAAAATACACAGACCGTTGACTAGCAGAAGGATTGCCAACGTTCCATCATAATAATCGTCACAAAGGCCTTGAGCCTGACTCGAGCGGATCCTTGCCTCACCACTGACTTGGAATATCCTGGAGGAAGAAGACTTCATTAGGACAGTTTAAGATTAATACGAAGACAAAGCGGAGGAACTAGAAGTGGTATGAATGCGGATACGTCATTGACTCCGGCACATTGCCGTGTCGGATAACGTTTCTTATAAGCGATCTGAGTGGCCACGGAGACCCCAGCCTGATAGGCGATACTTATCCCTTTTACTCAGTGGAACGTTCAGGGTCTTCATATTTCGTGGCCACGTTGTTTGCCTGATCACCACGCGGTTTTGCCCAGCTGTTGGTGGTCTCTACTTAATGCCCCGTATGGTAGGCGGTCGGCCTGTATGCGGAATACATGACCCAACCATTGCAGATTGTGCAACGTGATCAGTTGATCAATCGATCGCACATCCCGAACGTTCCGAAGTACGCGCTGGCGAATGTCTGTGTTGTTCACTTAATGTAGACTAAGTAGCGAAGATAACGCTGGTCAAACACAGCAAGTCGGTTGACGTCTATGTTGTGAACAGGCCACGTTTCCGAACCATAGAGCAAAACAGCATACGCATGCACTACATATCCTTCTTTTCAGCAACAACCGAACGTCTTTTCAACGCCACAGATGATGCAGGTTGGCAAAAACAACTCGTGTCTTAGTCATCTTTGCTCATATCGCATAAGCAACATTACAAGCTGACGGGATAATGCTGTCCAAATATGTGAAACTGCCCACAGTTTCAAGCGGATTACTTACCATGGAAGTGCCCCAAACTTGATGCAGCACTTTTCAGTTTGAAAAGAGAAGCGCATTCCATACAAACCAGTTCGATCACTCACCTTGTTCAGCATGATCTGCATGTTTTCGGCCGAGGCGCTAAGTAAGACAACGTCGTCCGCGTACTCCAGATCGGTCAATCTAATGCCAAGAAGTAGCTCAACACCAAGTTCACTGAACTCCTCAAGCGCACCCTTCCAATTTGTCAATAAGACCTAATCTCCGGCAAAACACCACGGACCAAGGAAAACATAACGAAAACGGTGTGAAGCACCAGATGTGACAGTAAACGGTTACTCGACATTTCGGTCTCATGTGACTGGGACGCCAAAAGAGTCAACCGACGGAAAGCGGGAGTGAGATAAAACTAAAAGCTTATTGATCCCGAGGCTTGACGCCGCACAGGAACGGCTGAGCAAGTGATCCCGGTAGGTGGCCGTCGGCTGTAAAAACTGTTCTGATTGGTTGAAAATGTTGATGACGCCTATTTGAAAACGGAAGGAAGCTGACGCTTTTGTGACTGATAGAAGCATATTCAGCCTTCCTTGAACGTACAAGTTGTGTGTACTAAACATGGGTAAACCACCGATAAGGTCGCCCCTCTTAAAGCTACCGCTGTTCGCGCGGCGCACACGCGACCAAAATGAATTAGTTACAGAGAGCTGCCTCGGCAATTCTTTTGTATGTTGTGCCATCGCGTCCTCGTCACTACTTCGCCCAAAATCATTCAGATGCGTGGATAATTGTTCTTGTTTTCGAGTGAAACAGCTTCAGCTTTTCCTATCGACATTTGAGGTATTGGTAAGCTTTGTAGAAAATGTGCATGAGGTGTTCCAGTGAAATTGATGAGGTCTTATATGTTTTGCCGCGAACATAACTATAACTTTTTGGCGAACGCTTCCGCCTATGTACCATTGAGTTATGACCATTCTAGTCGAACGGCGGTTGCTTAATCACAGTGACCAATAAAAAATCTACTGCCGCGAGTCCAATTTCAGTGTACTCCAGCATAACAGGTTGGTGTCCCAGCCCGAGGCAGAAAAATACGGTGAGCCCGCGCGGACGGACATATATGTGGAGGGCACGGGCGGAAAACAGGTGGGTGCATACGGGCCGGGTCGATAACCTACCACAAGTACACGGATACAAAATTTGAAGTCCAGACCAAAGGGATTGTCCAAAAACAAGCCACCTTACCCAGTCGGGTTAGCAAACGGCCGTATCACATCACCGTACCCACAGCTAAACTAGCCAGCATGAGAGTGAACGCTCAACACAGATCAAGTCGTTCGGCTCTATCGTCCCAGTGTTTTGGCTACCATGGTCCACGATCGATAACAATTGGATGTTGACAAACGCCCCCGTAACCGTCTCAGCGTTTGGAAGGCACCGGTGGACTGCAAACCAGCATGCACTGATGCGATATTTCCACAACGGGTTGTGTGCTATCACGATAAGCTTTCCACTGCACTCATAAACGAAACACACTTATCAATTACGAAAAGACTGCTCGGGATCTAACAATCTTTCCACATAATCTGCGGCACGTCACACTGGGTTCTCAGGTCTTTATCGCGCCACTTGTGGACTCTGACGTGGCGTTTCATAGCCACGCTGCGAAAACGATGGGCGTCGCCTGACATGTTTCAGTTTTGTGGCCTTTCTATTGAGCTGTGACGTTCGGAATCCTGTCAACATGTCTTATTTGACCATTCTATCCATATGTGATTGCCGTGATGAGGGCAACTTGCTTTGTTATTGTGATCGACGTGGACAGCTGGTTCAGAAATGTTGTTCAGATTGGGTTGTTTGGTTTCTGCATACGTGCTTCATTCTGAAATATGTTATATCCATGATGCGAAGGCCGTTTAGTTTGGGTCGATTTGGTTAGGTGATTACGACCTAGGATAACACGTCGACACGTTAAGTGGAAAACGTATCATGATAACGCAGCCCGTTGTGGAAATGTCGTATTTTTACTTGGTTCATTTGCACTCGTCGATGTATGCTGGTTTACAATCCAACGTTGCCTTTCAAATGCGTAAACGGTTCCGGGGGCGTTTATCAACATCCAGTTGTTATCGATCGTGGATCGTGGTGGCCAAAACACTGGGACGATAAAGCCGAACGATTTGATCTGATTTGGGCGTTCACCCTCGTGCTGGCTAGATTAGCTGTGGGTACGGTGATGTGATGCGGCCGTTTGCTCACACTATTGGGTAAGGTGGCCTGTTTTTTAGGTATACTCTTTGGTTTGAACTGTGAATTTTGTGTCGGGATCCTCAATAACCGGATAGTCGGTTCGTATATGGAATTGGGATGTGTGTTATTGGTCGAATATAGATAGGTGATTAGTGTTATCCGATAAAGGAAGTTGTGAAATTCGAATGTGTGTACCAGGGAATCCACTAGCACTGTTACCTGTTGAAAACTTGGTCGAAGTTCAAATCACAGTGTGCCGAATGTGTGCACCATTGACGGGTTCTTGCAGTAGCGAAACTCGAGCTTGGTGTCTGTTTTTCACAGAGGCTAATTGAAAAGTTTTGAAGCATACGAAAGCTGTTACTTGGTTATGCGTGATTTTCAGTTTATATCAAGCAAAATCCCCTAATACCTACAATCTTGAAAATGGGTTCACAAAAATTTTTTACCAGACGTGACGATGTGATGAGTGGTTGCTCTCGATAATCCTTTTTCTAAATCGACATGACTTTGGTGGTTTCGTCAAAAGAATTAGTGAGATAAAGCGCAAATCTGCAATATGGTTGCAAACTGGTGTCTTTGCTTGTGACCACCGATACCGAGTTGACTAGTTCTGACTGGACCGAGCGTTCTGTCACACAGGTCAGTTATTTCTGCGGGACTGTCGTGATTACTGTGAGACCGCAGAACGACTAAGCTGATTTATTGTGGGAACCCATGTTTAGGTTGTGCAGTCTAATTTCGGTTGATTCAGTTGTCTCCAAGATGTTTGTATTTTGAATTTTCGAACAATCTCTCTCACCTGTAACAGCAGAAACGGAAAAGTAGTCGATGCGTTTTTCTAACTGAGTATTTGTATATAGCTATTTAGATTATAAACCGCATTAATTATATCCTTAGCTATGTCAGACGATACTTATTCTATTCAAAGCAAATGGGATACAGGGTCAATGTTGCGTACTGCACTGTCGTAGTGCTAAAACTTTTTCCTGATGAACTCGTTGTGGTGAACCGTAGTAAAGTTAGTGTTACCTGGGTGGTATCATCAGACTTAATTTCGTACGTTTGGGCACCGTTGACGGTGACTTTAACTATCTGAGCCGTATCCCATCGAATTAACTAGTTCACAACCGATTACGTAAGCCGAACAACTGAAGTAAATAGGGTTTTGATGCCAAGGTTTTTAGAAATGAAGTTCATCACCAATTATTTTCTTGACATTCGGTTAAATTACCTGGTCGGCAACGCGCACTGTTCCATAGTTAACTTAATCTTTTCCAATACAGAGAGGTCTTCATGTTTCGCCTCCGGTAACTGTACCCACCTCTTTTTCAATTGGGACATAGTCAATGAACTGGTGTGTCAGTTGTTTCTCTGACAATATTAGAATGATAACGTCCACTAGCAGTGTTATCGATACAGTGATTTTGACTGACGGTACCTCCTCGATAATAGTCTTTTCGGAGTTCTATGGTTATAAGGTAGACAGTCACTGAAGGCGCAGTATATTTGAATGCAAAGTGTTCAGATTACTAGTGGACGTCGAATGAGATGACTACTTATTCACACGAGGTTGTCTTTAGCATGTGTGGTGTGGTTAGAAAAGGCCACACAAATTAGGCTGGGGATCAGATTAAAAAGAACAGGAGTGGAGAATAAGAATGTGAGCTGTGTATGAAAGCAGGATTTGTTTATGCTTTACTGGAGTTCGGTTGATTGCAGTCGGGTCGGGATAAGTGGATCACCTGTATGGATTTTCCTTGTATGTGCACTTCTGGTTATAGCTTACGGATGGTGGTTGCTTCAACTGTGCACGCTCCCCGATAGGTTTACGGTTATGCCGTCGTCCACCTTGATTCGTTGGTTGATTACAACCCGGCAGTGTGTGTCCACGATGTGTCAGGACAGAGTTAATGATGCCATTGATTATGCTTTACAAAGCCAAGTTGGTCTATGCTATTTGATCCACCTATGTGATCGATTTTTGACTCCATGGAACCAGTTAGACATATGGGGAAGTGGTAAAGTTAGGCGGCGAACCCTAAATGCACCAGATTGTTTTGCTTCGACTCCGAAAAGCTATGGTACTTTAGTGTTTTTTATATTTTTGGACGAGGAATTCTATTTCGTCATCAAACACCATTGGCATCAGACATTCGTCTGTATATACTGTATACTGTAAATGTGTCCGTTATCCACTTTAATTTCTATTCTTCATGAACACAGAGTGTGCTTCTGCAGTGGTTTTTGATTGGTCTTGGTATCTAATGATGGTTGTTTAGGTCCAGTTTCAAACTAACTGAACACGATATACAGGTTTACAACGGCAGTCATTTCTAAGTCCTTTTTCAACCTTTTCTATGCTCGGTACTACTTACTGATCACGATGTTGTTGTTATTTCCATGGTCTCGTTTTTGTCTCTCACTACGTTACTATTTTTTGTAGCAACCCTGCCAATCAACTGTTCATTCTTCCTGGACATAATTTCGTCCATGTGTTATTGGGTAATGAATATCCCAATGGCATTGGTCAAAAGCCTGTAATGCATAATGATCTGGCTCAGGAGTATTTTGAACTAATTCTGGACAACCTGAATATGAACCATTTGAGCTCTACGCAAGAGACAAAACGTTCGAAATCGATCAAAGCATCCTTCAGTGAAAGAAATTCTGCTGTTCCACTCCCCACACCTTGGGATTTTCCGCCTCCGGATCAACCGGAAGAACATTCGCTGGCCGCGTTTCTACACGTTCACGTAACTGCCATGCTAGATCAAGCTGTCAGTCGTACAGTCGGATTCGGTCAGGTCCCACTGGCGTACGAGTTGCCGACTTGCAAAGCATGGTTCATGGTAATTCCCAATTTTGTTTCTCCTGTATGTATACGACACTCCCCGGTTGTAAGGTGGTTTATCGCTGCTGACTAGTTCTCATCAGAGACGCAAAAGGAACGGCAGTTCGTTTCGCATTGAACAGCTTTCAGTTGTTCTTGGGTGTTCATGGTTCCAACGGAACCATAATTGGTATTACAGCCCGCGGTTCTCTTACCAGTTGGTTCTGTTAGTCTACCCCTCGTTGACTAGCACATGCCGGTGGCGAGCTCCGGTTGCATTTGTTTTATCTGCATGGTTGAACTGCTGTTGCTCGTTTACTACGCAGTCTTCGTTTAACTGGTATTCAATTGACTTGTTTTTCAGGCTTTAACTCGTTGTCACCAGCTATCAGTGATAATTTGTGGTTATGGTGATCCGACCAAATGAGTCGTTGGATGGTTTCTCATTGTTTCATTGGATTAACCGCCAAACAAACGCACGTTAACTGACGTCAATCGTCGTCGTGTGCAGTGCTCGAACAGCAGCCGCAGATTTAAGTTCTAGTTACACTTCGATTACCAACGTATCGAGCCTGACAGCCTGATGGTATCCACTACACTTGTGAACCACAACCTTTCCTGGCGCGTCATATATATATATATATATATATATATATATATATAAACGATCGGCTAAATAAACAATTTCTGTACCTCAGTCTGCCTAAGAAACAATGTACCGAACCTATACACAACCTACTAGAGCATCAGTTGACATACAATGAAAAGGTTGTTCTGTTAAAAGGTCTAAAATTCATTTATGCGGACGCATCCACAAAATTCACTGTATCTTTTGAGTCAAGACTGAAATGCGGTGGTCTGAATGAGTAAGTACAATAATAGTCTGTCAGAACAAGAAGGTGTCAGCAACTTACCAATCGGAAATCAACAAATATCTTAACAGCTGATGAAAATAAGACGCTGAGGACAAACAGTAATCCTACTCACAGACTAAGGCAACACCATAGGCGCATTGAACAGGTGGGATTATAAAGGCAAGGTGAGCGATCTTCCAGAAGACTCCGGAACTTACGAACATGTCAGAAAAGAACCTACGAATGATTTGAGTGTTCGAATCACCGAAACCGTGACAGCTCTTCTGAAAAAGAAACCACTCACAGAGTAATAGCCTAAATATCTTATGCCTGTCGTGGGACCAGTGCCACGACTATACGGGCTGCCAGAGGTCTGCAAGGATCAATTACGGTTGGGATCAATCGTTGTATCCAGGGCGGCCCCGATAGATTCTTTCCATTCCATGAGGTTGCGACGGAAACAATGCAATACTTTGAGAATTCACCAAGGAAGGCGGATCCGATGTAGTAGATTTGTCCATCAAGAGAGTCCAAGACCGACGGGACTGTTACAAATTGTGTTTCTGTTGCTAGGGCCTGATGGTCAGACTGGTTCATACATCCTTCGAATGAAATCTGGTTATTCAAGGTACTCAATACACCTCTCACATAAGCTGCATGCAGTGATTCGCACACCTTCCTTGGGCTTTGCCAACATTTTCAAGCCCGATATCATTTGGCCAGACCACCCGGCCCATACGCAAACAAAATTTTTAAACATATGTTTGCTGTTATGTGATCTTTAGAGGACTCCTTTGGTAACTAGTGAATATCTTGTCTGTGTTTAACCCGGCATGACTATCGTGATCGTTTCAAAGAAAGCGTGAAATCTGTGGTAGGCGGTAGAAGTTCATACGTGCTAGTTGGTCATCCTTAAATCCGCTTGCAGTTCGCCTCCGTTCGTCGGTCTACCGCTTTGATTTTGTTACCTTGCCCAGGTATTAAATTCACTTCGTGCCTGTTTCTTAGCTGTAATCTAGGGACAGAATGTATCACACTTATTAACACACCGTCAGCTGATATTTTATTGTAATATGTTGACTCATTAACTGTTCATATTCATCTTCATGCATCCCACCAGACGCATTTTCTTGCAGCCTGATCTCTACGTGCCTTATTTGGCTTTACACTTCCTTTACTGATCCTCAATAGTTTCCAGATTCCTATAGGGTTAATAAGAAGTCAGTTATGCGAACAGCTGTTTTCGGTCATTCTCATCGGGTTTTTACAATTATATTAGGGCACACGCGTTTCATATATGAAAAATTAGAGCAAGTCAAATAGGTCATTAGAATCATAGACATGGGGCGGATCACACTCTACTGGAGGAGAGTGGGAGTGTTGGTGAGTGTGGCATTATCACTCGTGCCTGCCGTGAGACATGCATTCAGCGGCCTTCGATCGGGGAGTTTTTCGCCTGCCACTCCTCGACCGTTGGTCCGACTTCGTTGAGCGATAGCTCGTCCGGTCACCCTTGACCTTTTGAACGTACCCTCCCGTCGCCGGGTGTTGGAATAGTCGCACTTCCGACTTGGTCATTCGTCATACAGTTATTGCTTTGTTCACCAAAATGTGAAGATTCAGCGTCACTCTATGGACGACTTCAACTTACAAATTGGCAACTTTAGCCAAAATAAAAGTAAACGGTCTGAACTGTGATAAGTCAAAAACCGACAATCTTCAGTCGCCGAAATGTCAGAAGACTTTAACAGGCACTTCAGGTTTGTCGAAAAATAAAATTATGAAAATACAGAAGAACGAACGTTCATCACGTTCACCCATGACAACAAAGCGGGCTAAACACTAATCTAGTTGATAAACTTTATACATAACAAAATAATTATACCTTCAGGGGATGAGCAGAATCAGAAAGACCTTGGTTTACAGATTTATTCTAAACGTCCAGATGTGTCGGCAAAGTATGGCAGCATACAGACAAGTGGTTCACGCCTGCTTGGATTTCAAGTGGCTGTGGAACGGTTGGCCTAGAAAGAGGTAGGGCTTGTACGAACTGTTTTTGGATACAGACAGGGCCATTGATAGCAGTCGCAATCTGACGGCTCTGGAGTGGGCTTGACGAACCTAGTAGATGACTCGGAAGGCTTCATCAGACTCAATTTGATGACCAGTGTCAATTATATGAGAACCGATTGCACTGAAAATGGGCTTTATCGAACCGTTGCGAAGCCGTTTTGGGAGGTGTTCACGAATCCTTTCTGATAGCCGCCTTGTGGTTCTACCAACGTGACCCGCTTGACAACAAAAGGTGAGAGATTGAACACAAAAAGACGAAGAAAACCCAGGCAAGCTATCTTTGGGGTGTGGCACCAGCACCGGACAATGGCTGGCGCAGCTCCTGGAACCAATCAAATCGCAACTGACACCACCCGGTTTAAAAGTTACTTTTGATTTCGTCGAAGCGGTTGATTCAGTGAATATCAAGAATCAAAAAAATAGTTTCCTTAGACATAACCTCGTTATTCACAAACGTGCCGTTAAGAGAAACTATTGATGACCTCAGAGCTTACATTGAAAACAGACAACTCAACGTCGGCATTCCCATCGCCAAACTAAAAGAGCTACTATTATTCTGCACCTCAAACGTCCAGTTTCAATTCAATGGAAAGCCCTATAGACAATGTGATGGTCTAGCAATGGGCTCTCCGTTGGGTCCGTTGCTGGCAGACATATTCATGGCCAAACTAAAAACCAACGAACTACGTCATGTCGTCCATAATTGCTGTCTGTATAGACGCTTTGTTGAAGAAAAGAATGGGTAGAGGACGGCAGACACCCAAGTTTCTAAAAATAAGAGCGAATTAGTTACCAAACGACCATAGTCTTGGTCGATGCAACCATTAACAAAAATAGTTTGGATATCAGAAGTTATCGTTCTCTCGACAGCGACATTAATAACCGATCTCGACTTACTCCTACTGTTTTATCCCCTATTCCTTCTGCCTCCCGTATGCCTTCGGGTGATAATTGTTTTCTGAGGCCAAGACAACTGGTAAACATTGGCGCCTTCAATGTCCGCACTCTCCGAAAAGTCGGTCAGCTAGCTGCTCTGGCAAGTACTCTCTCAAGTCTGGGTATTGATGTGTGCTGTGTGTCGGAGACACGAGTCTACGATTCTAGCACGGTCATCCATTTGAGTTCACCTCTACATAACTGTTTCTGGTGACGCCGAAGTTGAATCTCGCGGTCAAGCTGAGGTGGGAATCGCACTGACTTTCAGAGCGGCGCAATGCTTGCTCAGCTGGATCCCAGTGAACAGTCGCTTGTGCGCTGTCAGACTCAATACATCGGTAAAAGTCTGTCGACGCAAATCAGATAGACGTTGTGTATTCATTATATCGGCGTACGCTTCGACAGACAACTGTTCGGATGCTACCAAGGATGCGTTCTATGACGCCCTCGTTGACCTTCTGAGGCAAACTAAACACTCAGACATCGTCATACTAACGGGCGATTTTAATGCTCAGCTTGGTCGTCTTTCTTCGGATGAGAAGTGGCTAGGAGGTATGTTTGGTATTCGGGCACAACGCACGGACAATTGCGAAAGATTGCTGCGACTGTGCGCATCCCACGATCTGTATATTTTGAGCACCGCATTCCAACACAGGAAGAACCACTGTGTTACTTGGAGACCTCCGTGTGCCTCCCAACCGTGGACACAGTTGGATCATATAGCAGTTAGTTACAGATGGCGCCACTCTGTTAAGGACTGTCGTGCCTTTTGGAGCAACCACCTGGACTCGGACCATGCTGTTGTGCGTGCCCGTTTCGTTTTGTCATTTGCCCAGAGGACCTACGCTCGTAAATATAAAGTGCTTAACTGGCATTCGAGCGATGAAGATGTAAAGAACGCTTACCAAAACGCGTTGGTGAAGAGGTTGCCCAGTTCGAGTCAGGTAAGTGATCCTAACGAACACTGGGGACAAATCGTCGCAGCTCTGAAAGCTTGCTGTGAACAGGCATGCTCCGAAGAAGGTGTTCAGTTGTGACAGAACTGGATTTCCGTCACGACAATAAACCTCATGAACGAGCGTAGCTCGATCCCACCTGGTTCTGAATATGATGACGACCGTCGAGAACTTAAACGTAAGCTGACTAAAAGCTTGCGCAAAGACTGTGAGCACTACTTGGTCGAACAGTCGAAAGAGATCGAAAGAGCCTTTTTATCTGGGAATAGCAAAAAGCTTTTTTCCCCTGATCCGTGGTTGTACTGGCCATCAAGTCGGTGTAAGTGAGACCATATGTGAAAAAGATGGTTCACTTGTTACCAGTCAATCGCGCCGACTTCACAGGTGGGCTGAACATTTTGAAGAGCAATTCAGTTGGCCTCAACCAGATCATATGGAAAAAGAGACCCGATTGGTCAGTTATTGCATTCCAGACGGTCATCCGTCGATAGCAGAAGTGGTCCTGGAGCTCAAAATATTAAAGCGTAATAAGGCTTCTGGTGCAGACCTCTTTCCTCCTTCTCTTTTCAAGGATGGTGGGGAGAGGTTGGTATCAGAACTGACGCGACTCCTCCAGACGATCTGGGAGACTGAAGAGGTACCTCGTGATTGGTGCCTATCAACAATCATTCCCGTTTTCAAAGAGGAGTCCCGAATTTTATATGGCGACCACTGACACATCAGTCTAGTATCTACTGCTTATAAGTTACTCACTGGTCTCTTTATACGTCGGCTCACTGAGCCCAGAGAAAGTCAGATATGCGGAGAACAGGCAAGATTCCGATCCGATCGAGGGTGCGTTGCTCACAGTTTTACCTTGTGACGGATCTTGGAAAATCGGCACTGTTACAGACAGCCGACAGTGGTGATCTTTTTGGACCTAAAGGCTGCTTTCGATTCAGTTGCTCGTAACGTTCTCTGGAGCTGTCTTCTCTGCAAGGGAGTACCAGAGAAATACATGAATCTATTGAGATCACTGTATGCTCACTTTGCAAGCAGGATGAGAGTTTATGGACAACTGTCTCGGGCGTTCATCACTTCTAGTGGTGTTCGTCAGGGGTGTCCGATTTCCCCCTTCCTGATCAATTTTGTCATGGACGACATTCTAGAGGGTGCGCTTGAGCAGTCCAGTGAACTTGGGGTTTGTAAAGGGTTTGGATTGGACAAACGCATCGATACGAAGTCAACCAGGGATTCGCGGAAGACAACGGCCAATCAGTGTCGACAAGGCGAGCATACTGGTATGTCAGCATGAGAACCAATCAGGACGGCACGCTGCTCCAGCATCGGATTTTGTTATAACGAGTGTCGGATTAAAACAAGTTGTTTAAGTGCGTCACGCGTTGGAACAAGTTGTTTAAGTGCGTCAGGTGTTAAAACAAACGAGCTACTAGCGAAGTGGAGCCGACCAATGGGAAAGCTGAAGCGACAGCACCAATTGTATTTCTTCATTTTACTGATACGCCTTGTCCATAAAATAACCAGTAGAAACTCAGTAAACCGAGATTTGTTTTGTGCCACGAAGATTGGTTTTTACTTTCGTTCCGGGATGCCGTGATTTTTCAACATGGTGTCAGAAGAAACCTGCAGTTGACAAAAAGAACACCACGACGAGCCCATTGACGATTGTTCCGCCCGAACAGCTGGATGTGAACGGGACGAACAGGCTTGCGGACAACTGGCGTTTATGGAAAGAAAAGTACAAGGATTTTTGCTCATTGGCCAATCTATCGGAGGCCAGTAAGGAATATCAGATGGCTATGTTCCGACATGCAATCGGAGATGGAGGAAGACAAATTCTTGGAAACCTGATCTTTGAGGAACCGAACGTCATTATTCGGAAAATGGAGGAATACTGTTTGGGACAAACAAACGAAACGTTTGAACGCCTTCAGTTTTTTGAAAGGAATCGGCTGACAGGAGAAACGATAAATCAGTTTGTTACCGTTTTGAAGAAACTTGCAAAGTCATGCAATTTCCGCAAGTGTTTAGGAGAGACTCTCATCCGGGACAGAATGGTCATCGGCATTCAGAATTCAGTTATGACGAAGAGACTATTGAATATTCCAAAGTTGACGCTAGCTCAGTGCATCGACATCTGCAATAGCGAAGAGGCAACGGAACAAAGAATGACATCTTTGAACGTAGACCGCGGCTTGGTGTTAAACGCTATGGACAGAGACAAAGAACGATTGTTGATGATTTCGTGTCAGTTTTGCGGTGGCAGACATCTGCGCCAGAAAGAAAAGTGTCCAGCCTACGAGAAGACGTGCATGAAATGTCGGAAAAGGAACTATTTCGCCAGATAGTGCAGATCACTTACGGTCAGTCTGATCGACGAAGATGATAGCCGAGTGATAAATCGGCTCAACGGATCAAGCAGACAGAAAGGAATCTATGCAGAATTGCTTATAAAAGATACAAGAAGGAAACGCCAGCTAGACTCCGGCGCATCAGTCAATGTCATATCAACAGGCTGCATCAAGGAGGCCAACATACGTGGATCAAATGCACAGCTGAGAATGTAGGATGGTGCGGCGACAAGCGTTAATGGCGTTGCTACACTGCCTGTAACGAATCCGAAGAATGGGCAGATTTATATGGTTAATTTTTTTGTGGTTGATCGGGACTCAGTGTTCATTTTGAGTGTTGATGCTATTCAGTTGATGGGTTTCATCACCGTTAACAACGACGGATTTCTGCATAAACTAGCCGATTCCGATGTTCTTGATCAGTATTCATGTGTTTTTGATTCGAATCTCGGTCACATGCCAGACACCGTTAGGTTATCGGTGGTTAGCGAGGCCGTTCCTGTTGCGTTACTAGTGCGAGGGATTCTGTTGGCCATTCTTGATAAGTGTAAAGCGAGATTAGACCGACTAATTAGAATTAACGTGATTGCTTCGGTAGAGGAACCGACCGATTGGGTCAGTCAGATTGCTGTAACTTTAAAATAGTAAGGTGACATCCGTTTGTTCATCGATCCCAAGCCACTGAATAAGGTACTTCGAAGAGAATACTACCGTCTACCAAACATCGTTGACATTCTACCGAAACTGAGTCAAGCCCAATTTTTCACAAAGGTAGACTTATCTTCGGCTTTTTGGCAATTGGAACTGGATGAGCAGTCCAGTTGCTTTACCACATTTGGAACCCCCTTTGGGCGTTTTCGTTGGTTGCGTTTGCCTTTCGGACTGAAGGTGTCTAGCGAAATCTTTCAAAAACGTTCAATCCAGGCACTTGACAAACTGAAAGGAGTCACGTGTGTCGCAGATGACGTGTTAATTTTTGGAAAAACTTTTGAGGATCATGACAAACTTGGAGGCCGTGATTTTTCAACAGTGTTGAGTTTCTTCCGGTCGCTAGATTGACCGATGTGGAGTACGCGGACGACATTGTCTTACTTAGCCCCTCTGCCGAAGACATGCTGAACAACGTGAGTGACCGAGCTGGTTTGCATGGAATGGGCTTCGAACCTTCAAAGTGCAAAGTGTTGTTTCAAGACTGGGCCATTTCCATTCCTACTTTCTTTATTTCAGGTAACCCGCTTGAGACTGTGGACAGTTTCACATACTTGGGTAGCACTATCTCGTCAGCCTGTAATATTGCTGGTGAGTTATCAGCGAGGATAGCAAAGGCACGAATCACCTTTGCCAAACTGCGTCATCTGTGGCGTCGAAAAGACGTCCGGTTGTCGCTGAAAGGAAGGGTATATAATGTCTGTGCGTGCCATTTTGCTTTATAGTTCGAAAACGTGGCCTGTTCACAAGGAAGATATCAACAGGCTTGCTGTGTTTGACCATCGTTGTCTCCGCGAATTGGC